>JAEQBH010006116.1:0-150781 GCA_016808115.1 Tetrastigma voinierianum
ATCGTAGGATTTCACCTACGGGATATGACTCATGGTCGGGACGACCCTAACTACAGAGAGAAATCGAGATACTAGGAACGCCGGATACTGGTGTTATAGCAAGAGGGAGGATCAACTTCTCCTAGTTCCTAGGAAGAGGCGTAAGACTTCGCTTCACACTAGTTTCAGGACTGGGGTGGTCGGATCGAGCACTTGAGCGACCCGGATTTCCAGACAGGGATCCCAAGACTCGGGACAATGCATCCCAATTAGTCGTAGGGACAAGTATAGAGAGCAGTTCATCTTCCACACCCTAGTACTAGGGCCGAGGAACCAAGCCAGCTGGTGCTATACAAGCACTCCAATGTAAAGACAGATAAAATGTGAGGGGCTGTGAGTGGGTCGAAGTCAAGGACAGATCAGAGTCAAGCAAGCAGCAGCGTGGTGGACCTGGGGTGGTGGCATTGCTGTTGACATCGTGCTCGACATTGATTCCGCTTAGGAGGTTAAGGCCTTTAGAGAAGCCGTGCATAGATGTTCTTCCCAGGATGTGGTGGGAGTCGACCGATGCCCGATTATCAGACTTCCGAGATTCCCGCCTACGGCCGACCCGAGAGTGGGTGTCACAAAGATGGCATTACCGCTGCTCGTGTGCACCCGTGAACATCGCCGCCGATATGCGTGGGTGCATGGTACGGCCACCACCACTCTCAGGAGCGTGTATTGAAGTTTGTCCCAGTGACCACGTCCAAAGCAAGACTCATACTTAAATCAAAAAGGTAAGAGGCTCAAGTGTGTCGAAGAGTTATGTAATCGAGATGAAAACACACGGTCGTTATCACGTAGACTAGAAATGAAAGGATAGACGGGGGTGACTCGAGGTTCGATACCCCTTGAAATTGCATCGGGTGTTGCCGAAATGGGCAAGGGTTTCAAGAAATGGACGTCATTCATGACATGGACTAGATCGACGATCCATCGATTGTTGCTGATCATGACTCGTAAGGTCGCGTTTACACACCAAGAGAGGGTTGTGTGGGGTTACGCGTTGTATGGATTACATACGGCAGCCGGGAGACACGCTACGAGCATGTGTCCCTGGGTCATGTAAGAGAGTACATTTTGCCTCTACGCTTAATTCTACAACAACGCCATGCGAATATACGCATGGCACCGTATGAGGCATCAGATGGGAGGCCATGTAGATCATCAGTTGGCTGACCGAGGTGGGAGAGCTCCATCACTGTCCCGATTTGATTAGGAGACACTTCCAAGAAGGCGAGCTTGATACGACAAATGCCTCTCTCACCAAGCACGCAGCCGACGTAAGAGCTATGCGATGTGCGACGCCGACCCCTGTAGCCGATAATGGGACGCCTTCAAGGTGATTCCTAAGAGAGGAGGGTCGTTCTAAGAAGCTGAATCTATCGCGAGATTCATCGGACCTTTCGAGATACTCGAGAGGATAGACACCGTAGCGCATCACTGGCGCAAGTATCGCTCAAAGATGACAGTGTGTGTCCACGAGGTGTTCCACGCCCCACGCTCCGAAAATATACTCGCATCCGTACCATGCTGTTGATCGTAATGTGACGCGCTGGACACCTACTGGGACCTTCGAGGAGGGACCGCTGCGTATCGTTGATAGTCGTGATCGTGCTCTTTGCGCCAAGACCGTGAGGCTAGAAGCGAGCGCCTACACTGCGGGAGTGGTGGAGTTCACGTGGGCGAGGACATCGATGCGGGCCACCTATCATCCCTTCATTTGTGGATGAAGGTACGTGGTTTACTAAGCCAGATTTAATGTTACACGCACGATATAAGGCGCGTTGCATATGCATGTGAGTGATTGTGATCATTCGAATTTCGGACGAAATTTCTTTTACGTATGAGACCGTGAAGACCCTAAGAAATTTCACTTCTCAATAAGCAAGAAATTTGTACTCGACACAAAATTGTAATTTTGGTTAAAATTGCAATTAATTCCCAGATCCTGATGATCTAAACGGGATTGCACCGCTGGAATCGCCTCGTGAAATCTAGCTAGCACGAAAATTCTCGTGAATTTTTCGAGACAATGGAGTTGGCACGCTTTACGAGGCATCGAAGTTTCGAAACGTAAAACGATTTTCGACGCCACGTAAAGTCACATATAGCATGTACCTACGCATCATGAAATGCAGATGAAGAGTAAACGACGTAAAATCGACGGCCGAGATAGTGCCGAATATCAAATTCCGAGAAACGAGGACGAAGCCGCCATTTTTAAATGTTTTAAGTCACTGTAAGACAAAATAAGGAAATACGATCTTCTTCTCCAAATTAAAAGCGAAGAATCGCAGAGGCATTTGGTGGAGACGCAAGAGTTTGCTTGGGAGGATTTCCAGAGAGAGGGGGCTTCTCTAGAAATACACAAGATCCGACCGTCTGGCGGCTTCGGCGAGAAGGAGAAATGTCTCTACGCGGAGCAGGCTACGCGTGGACCCCGGATTTCGGAGTTTCTTCAAACTCCTCGAGGTAGGATTTTCTCCCTACTTCTGCTTTACCCCATTTAAGTGTTTTACTAACGCTGCTGAATGGCATCGTTAGGGAGTCATTGACGGCCCCAAAAACACGGGACCGAATTATTGAAATATTTTCTTGCTATGAAAAGTCGTGAATCGTGGTAAATATGCTTTGGATGAATTGAGTACTGATTTTGCTTAATAAATTCCGCTTTACGCATAGGCCTAAATGGTCGTGAAATCCCGTTCACTAAGTGAACCTGATGTTTCAGGATTCTCTCGAATAGTAAATCTAGGTTTCACTATTCCCTAAATAGTTCCCATAAATATATTTTTGTGAAAATATGTGTTTGGTTAAGTAATTCGAATCGACCGCAGGCTCAACATTAGCCCAAGCCAGCTACTCTCGTGTTTGAAATGATAATTTACAACATGTCGAAAGTGATTTAATTTTTATGTAAATATATTCATGTTTATATATTTGCATGGTTTAGACTTCCAGATCGGGAACTGATGATGGTATGCATTCCATATGCACCGAACACCCTAGGATTTTAGAGCAGTGCACTGGCATGTGCTCTGCAGAAAAAGCGTTCTGAGAGGGTTGTCTAATAATATAAAATGATCTGGAGGGTAGTCCAACTAAATAATATATATCAACCGCTTCAGAGCGCCTAAATTTGATATATATTCATCTGAGAGGTCCAATAAATGTACAATATATATCAATCGTCTGAGCTACTCCAATTGATATATATATCTCATCTGAGGGTCGCCCACTAACAGTGCACACAATTCTCACAAGGCTTAGGGCGTAGTGTGAGAGAGCTTCCGCGGGAGGACCTGGATCTCGAGTCGGCCACGTGATATTCAAGCAGATCATGCATTTGCTTCAATGCTGCTATTTCGAACATCGCACTACACTTAGCTATGAGTTGAAATTCACCTTGCGCGATTCTCCTACCGAAGCTTTGAACACCCCGTCGTGGACCCCTTTTATTTTACAGGCACAGAACGGCGAGAGACACCATTCAGAGATTTATTGTGAAGAAAGCCGATGTGGCTTTGTTTGTCAGATATGTATTAGAACTCTTACGTTAATATATGTATTGTTAAGAAAAATATTAACTCTCAGAACTATTTGGGTATATAGTTGGCTCTCATAGTTGGTACTGCATCAGTACTGCTTATGCCTGCACAGAGCTGGGATATGGCATTGCATACACTTGAACTGCCACGATACGGCGCTTTAATGCTTCAGAGCCCCGTACAGCCGGCATCGCCCGTAAAGTGGCATCGGGTAACCCGACCTCCACTTGTATTCGAGTGAGTTGGCGGACAGTCAGCGGACCCTCGGAGTTTTAGGGTGTCACACTTTAGCGTAGAGCGGCTTTCCTTCTTGCCAGAGGCTGCGGCCGGTCGGATCGTCAGTATTTACAGAGGGAAGTGGGCGTTCTCTACAGAATTTCTCCGTGTTTGGCCCACTTTGCATCTCCGCTTCTCTTAACTTTGCGTTTTCTCCTTTTGCTTTGGGAAGACAACCTTTATTTAGTGTTTTGTCTTATTATCATTAAATCAATTAAATTAATACGGGTGTCTCCCTCTTGGGTTTTGACATTCGGCTCTATCTGGTATCAATTTTATTGTTCTCTCATGCCACTTATAATTATTTGAGTCACTCATTATATGTGACTTTATGTGTCGAAGAAGGAAATCGTTTTGTGGCATTGTGTGCACCGCAAGAAAAATGTGCCAACTCTACGGCATGCAGGAATATTCACCAGAAATTTTCACGTGCTAACTAGATTTTTAGAGACGATTCAGCGGTGAAATCGTTTCATCATCGAGATCTAAAGAATAAATTTTGGATTTTTAATCTAAATTACGATTTTGTGTCGAAATTCACGATTTTATATTTTCGAGAAAATTAATTTCTCTGGGTCTTACAAATATGAAATTTTCTTGAATTTTCTATTCAAGTAATTAGATATTCATTTTATGGTATATGAAAATTGTATTTAGTTGTGCATTTATTTTAGGAGGTTCATTAATTAGAAGTTTGACAGACCAATAGAAATTTAAGCTTGGTTGTTTTAGATAATACCATAATTATAAAAGTATTTTTTAAACTATAGAACAAAATTCAAATCTATGATACTTATTACCAACTAAGCGCCACATAGATGTCGTGTCTTCAAAACATGATTTCAATGTGAAAATGTGAAATCGTGTTTTGAAAACATGATTACAGTGTTAAAATGTGAAATCGTGTTTTAAAAACACGATTTTAATGTAAATTGTAAAATTGTAAAATCGTGTTTTGCAGATACGATATATGAAAACGTGTTTTCAAAACATGATTTCAGTGTAAATTTTTAAAATTGTGAAGTTGTGTTTTGAAGACACGATTTCAATGTAAAATTATGAAGTCGTATTTTGAAAACACAATTTCAGTGTAAAATTGTGAAGTCTTGTTTTGAAAACACGATTTCAATGTAAAATTGTAAAGTCGTATTTTGAAGACACAATTTCATTGTAAAAGAATTTTCACCTCATTGCTTATGTGTCAAAACTATCGTAGAATTTGAATTATTTTTCAATCTAAAATATTTTGACAATTATTTATTTAATTATGTATTAGAATCCTAGTATAGCAACTTTTACCTATTCATTGGGACTTATGTAATTTTAATCTCTATAAGCTAGCTGATGTTTACAAATTTATGAATAATGTAAAAAATTATGGGATTACATAGACTACGATTTTATGTTATCATGAAATAATTTGTGTGACCTCATAAAAAACCACCTAAAAGATGAACCTGGAAGCATATAAATTGAAATTTCAACAACGATTCTCATAAAAAATAAAGAAAATGGAGTCTAAAGTTTAAAACCTTGCCTCCTCAAAGTCTAGGTCTTCCAACGTCACAAAAGTTTAAAAGCGATATTTCACATTATCATAACTACTTGTCGCGAATCTAGGTCTCCTAAGTTGTATGGACATTTGCAACTTCTTTTTCCTCTAAGTACAGAGTCTTCAATTAATTACATTTCCAACTCAGCGCTTACCGACACTTCTTTTTCCTCCTAGTCAAAGTCTTCTAAAGTGTAAGACCCGAGAAATCCCAATTTCTGGAATAATGGCAAAATCGTAATTTCGATTACAAAATTGTAATTTCGGTTAAAAATCCATAATTAATTCTCTGGATCTCGGATGACGAAATGGATTGCACCGTTGGAATCGTCTTGCGAAATCTAGTTAGCACGTAAAATTTCATAATTTTCGAGACAACGGAGTTATTACGTTTTGGGAGACATGTGTTCAGTCTTAGTAAAGATTTTCGATGCTGACGAAGTCACATAACAGTACTCATGTGTATAAGTAGTATGAGTAGAAGCTTGATGAATGGGCCGACCCGGTAGTCTTAGAGATATCGAATCTGGGAAAGAGGACGTAAGCGTCATTAATGAGATTATTAAGTCACTAAATGACGAAAAGCACTCTGATGCTTCTTCTCCAATGTTAAAGAAAGAAAAAAGCGTGAAATGCAGAATTAAGTCCAATTAGCCATTTTTGTGTTTTTTCCTTAGAGAGAGAAACTTCTCTCTAAAAATACGTGAATCAAATGATCGAGCGGGCTTAGGGATAAGAAGGAAGCTGCTCTGCGCGGAGAGGGCTTAGCGAGGGTACGGATATGTGGAGTTTATCAAACTCAAGGAGGTGGGATTACTCTCCTGCTTGGGTTTTATTCCCATTTTAGTACTTTTGAATGTTTGAGTGGGTTGGGTAGTAGTAGTGTGATCGATCCAAAACGGACAGTGTTAAAATTTTTGAAATCAAATGGAGCAGCGTGGCTGCTCCAGCTTATTTTGGTGTGAAATCATGTATTTGTGTGTGTTGATGTGTGTATTGATTGGTTGGTAGGAAGTAGTCGTGAAACGGGTTCCTTTAAGTGAGCAGGATTTGTGATTTTCGGAATGACGGGAGACATATTAACCATACGACTGAGTTCTCATACTATGTTGCTGTGAAATATGTGTTTGTTTGATGATTTAAATTAAATTGCTCGTGTTTGATCAGCCCCAGTGAGGCTAATTTTGATGCTTGAAATCGATAAATTACATGATATGATTGTGTGATTGGATATTATCTGCGAGAGTATATTCATGTTTATATATTTGCATGTGATTATTTGTATTAGAGGCTGGCATACATGCATTCCATATCTGCTGGGGCTATCTGGACTATAGGAGTTAAGTACATGAGATGAGTCTAGAAAATGGTTCGGTAGTCTAAAATGTTAATTATCGGAGAGTAGTACAAACAAAATAAATATCAATCGTCGGAGCGGCCCAATTGATATTCATCGGAGGGTAGTCCACAAACAAATAATATATCAACCGTCGGAGCGGCCCAATTGATATATCTTCGTCGGAGGGTAGTCCACAAACAAATAATATATCAATCGTCGGAGCGGCCCAATTGATATATATTCATCGGAGGGGTTGCCTTAATAAAACAATAGTGCAAATCTGAGAACGGCGAGTGTGGGAGAGTCGATGAACTGGGATCACGAGTTAGTCGTATAGACATTGATAGGATCATGCATTTGGCGAATGTATGTTTAAAGTATAACATTGCCTTGCTTTGCACTTAGGTGGTAGGTAGCCCGCCAGGGCGATTCTCCCTCTTGGGCTTTGGCTCACCCAGTCGATGGGACCCCCTTTTCTGGTACGGGAGCGTGCGGGGGACTGACTCGTCCTAGAGTGGATTAGAAGAAAGCGGGTGTGGCTTGTGATATTGACATGTATTAAATTTGAGTATTTTAGCATATGTTTGTATAAGAGTAAAACATTTGAACTCTTTGTAACTATTGGGCATATAGTTGGATTCATAGTTGGTATGTATGGCCCAGTCTCTTTGTTTATGGGCCCAGTGGCCGTATTGGATTCTCTCTCTTGCATATATTGGAATTTGTTTGGGATGAGGATATCAGGGTTTATCACGACCAAACTACGGGGGATCGTGGCAGGCGCCTAGTGAATGGAGAGGCATGCCATGTGTGGCGAGCCTTGATGAAATATTCATCTTGTATTTATCATCAGATGCCCTAACTATATATCACACCCATATATATAATACATGCTCGGATCACCAGAACATGATAGGGAGAAGCAAGATCTCGATTCACATACATAGTCATCATACACTGAAATAGAAAGGATTATCACGAATTACAAGGCATGCCTGTATTCCCGAAATGCTGTGGTGACACCTAGAAGTAAATAGACAAAGATTAATAATATCATAGTAGTACATGGCAGCCCAAGTGAAGGAAGAGAATTCGGCGGTTTATGAATGTCTGAAGGAGGGCGAGGAACTTGAAAATAAATTAAAAATTATCGATCCTCGAAGTGAAGTTAGTATCATATAAATTATACCACATCAGCCAAAATGTTATACATACTTATGGAAATTCCTTAATATAAACATGAGTAATGAAAATTATATTAATAAGGAAATTCACGTAATCATGTATACTCACGGCATAGTTCATGTCGCCAACACAAATATCACATCAATCGAGGACATTAGTGGATACATGTTGATACTATAAGCCTAAACCTCTTCCAATCCGTGAGGCGCCACACAGGGAAGTGCTGGGGCGAGGTGTGCTCGATCAGGCGCAATCCGATACCATATTTGGCGCCTGAGAGTGTGCTTTCGACCGGGATCATATCTCCGGTAACTAACATGTCATAATCCATGGCGGCGCCCAGGAAGTAGCAGCTCGACGGGGACCTTACCTCAGGCATCCGAGGAAAGCCGCTCGACGGGAACTCATGTCCATAACCATAAACCTATAACATCCTCCCGATCAATACCAGTGCGCTGCAGTCTGATGTAACCCATTAGGTGAGTATGTCCTACTATAGTTCCATTACAAACATTTCAAATACAATGCACGGCAATATCACTCCAGCCAAATACACTCCATCCATCATCATAACAGTCTCATATGCAGATATATTTCATAACAACTAAATAATTTAGTTACCATAGTAAATACAATTCCAATAGTAACTAATCATGTCGTGATGATAGGGTGTAGCTAATACATAAATGCTATGCAATGCATCAGAGATGATGTGTCATAAACTATATGATATCAACTCAGCGAAGAATGGTCTGGGCGCTTTACCACCTCGTTTATACAGTAATTTGTTGGACAATCTAGAATAGAAAAGACATAGTAATATGAGATTGAGGTTTAAGTTTAACTCTAGACTCTGACTAAGACAGTTCACGAATTTGGATAGATATAAGCTATTAAATTCTTAGAAAATTCGTGAGAACCTCCCTAAAAATGGACTTAACTCCTGTAAAACAAGTCGGAACTTTGCTAAATAACATTTCCAATATACACGATAAATCAAACATCGAGCGGGCCACACAATTTACAGTACCATGCCCGACTCGTCCCGATCCATCAACAATTTGTATTACTTAATATACACAATCAATCTTAAACTAACTACTTTGGATCTATCTGTCTGAGTAACTAATTCAACGTAGTGAAATACGATGGACATATTCAGCATACATCGTTGAGCAATTAAAATCGATTATCCGGACAATTACACGATTAGAGTTCCATACGTTTAGGGTATAGATTCTTTCTGGCTCGAATGCGAGCGGTCACGCGAAACCAGACCACGGAGCGGGGGACTGAGCGTTACATCTGGGCACGCTTCAGGGGTCGGCGCATGACGGTGGCCGGAAAATTTGAGGGTTGCTGGAATTAGATTCTAAGGACATCCACGCGAAGCCCAAAGCTCAAGGGACCCAAAAATGTGATCGCTTTCGTCAGAGGACCACCGGAGTGGCCGGAATAGACCTCGACAGTCCCGACTCACGTGAGAGCTCCGCGCCAGTTCCATAGGCAAAGCGACCTTGGAACCGATCAAGGGTGGATCCTTAGGATTTTGGGGCGGAGTTCGGGATGCGGGGTCGGTTTGCAGGCGGAGTGGCGGAGTGGCCAGGAACGGTCTCCGGCGTGGCAAGGGCGAGGAGAGCCTTGCGGGGCGCGGTCCGGCAGACCCAGGTGGCTGGGCGAGACAAGCCCAGGGACAAGGGTGACGGTGTGGGTTGCCTTTTCCGATTGTCGGACGACCGGATCGTTAAGCTGGAATGGGTGCTGAGGCAGGGTGGAGTGGCGCGGAAGGGAGAGGAAGGGGGGGGCGGCTGCGTGAAGGAGGAAGAAAAAGGGGCTGAAATGGGGGTTGTAATTTCCAAAGTACCCTTAAATCAACTGCACTTAATTTAATTACTACAATTAAGTCCTAATTACAATTTAAGTTTAAGGTTAATTTTGAAATTAAGAGCTTAATTAGGGTATAATTAGTATATATTTAAGTATTTACTTTATTTTTAACACTTAAATTAAAGCCATATAACTTCTTAAAATAATTATCTATATAATTTATATGGCCAAAATAATTATTTAGACTAAATAAATACTTAGGGTCAACATAAATATATATAATTAGGAAAAATTATATTAATAATCAAATTTTAAAACGCGCTTAATTTTCGGGTATTACGAGTCTCTCCCTTAAGAAAATTCGTCATAAATTTAAGAATAAAACATACCTCATTCTTTGGAACAAGTGTAGGTATGAGCAGTCGCATCTCTTTGTTCGGATTCCCGAGTGCACTCTTCGATGAATGGTCTGCCATAGGACTTTGACCATTGGAATGACTTTTGATCGGAGTTAATGAACTGGTATCCTGTGCTTCTAAGTCGCTCCTCATACGATAAATCCTCACTGATCTCTACTTCTTGGGCTAGCACATGTGAAGGATCTGACACGTACTTCCTCAACATAGATATATGAAAGACCGGATGAATATTGGCGAAATTAGGTGCGACTCCGGTGGTGTTTCATCCTGACCCTATCCACAATCTCAAAGGGTCCCAGTGTGAGGTGCTATTTTCACATTCATGATCTCATCACGCCTCGCATCGGAAACAACCGGGAATACATGCTCACCTGCCGAACTCCACATGTTTTCTCTTGGAATTGATGTCAGCTCTTCACATCTGTGAAGCGGTCCTCAATAAGCCTCGAATAATGGAATCTTTTAGTGATTTGGACAGTCGGGACACATTAGCCTCTCTGTTCTTAATGCCCAGCGATCTACACTTCCTACCATACAGTATAAATGGCGCCATCTGGAATACTAGCACTTGATAAGCGTTGTTATGCGCGAACTCCATAAGGTAAATGCGATCCATTGGCCTCCAAAATCCATCACACATCCTCGTATGTCCTCCAGCGTCTGAATAGTCCTCTCGGTATCCATCAGTGAGGGTGAAAAGGCATGCTAAAGTCGATCAGTACCAAGCTCTTCATGAAGTTTCCGCATGAAACCTAGAAGTGAGCTGGGGCCCTCTATCGAGACACAATGAAGCTAAGGTCCATTGAAGACTAACAAATCTATCAATATACACCCCAGCATACTTTGGCTAAGGAAAAGTTGTCTTCACGGGTAAAAGTGTGCCGACTTAGTCATTCAATCTCGACTATCACCCCGAATGGAATCATACCACCGCGAGTTAAAGGTAACCTAGTCTACAAAGTCCATGGTAATATTCTCATTTCCACTCTCTGGAATGGGAGTGAATGCATTTCAACTTGGACAACCACGTGCTCAGGTTGGCTGTGGCAAGTCAAACACTTGGATACAAACTCCGCTACATCCTTCTGCTTCATACCACTCCACCAATAGATTTACCCCTAGAGATCATGATTACATCTTAGAAATGGAGCAGGATGAATCTTGTAAGAAATTTGTACTTGATGAGCCTCTTCCATAATCTCTTTTCCTAAGTCCATCAACATCGGGGTGCTGATCAATGATCTCGCGTGCCATCTTCCCCGATCACAAAATCACTGCTGACCTGTTTGAACCTCATCCATAATTTTCATCAAGCGTAGGTCTCTGCGACCCAGGTTGTACCCAATTTTGTCCATCAGGGCGATTTGACTGCGAAATGTGCTAAAGTGCTCGGACTCCAACACCTCTAGGTTGTAAACCTGATCATCTGATTCATACGGCTCCTTAGTCAATTGTCGCTTTTCTGCACTAATGTGGCGAGACTGCTTGATGATTTCCTACTCAAGCATATACCGGTAATACCACAGGTGATATTGAATCGTACAATCATAGTCCTTCGCGACTCGACCATCTTCTACATCTCAAATTTGAAACTCATACATTGAAAATATATTTTAAAACTCTTGTGATCGGTGAAGTCTGCGTCTGCCATGCGAATTAATGTCATACAGGATCTTCAGTGCAAAGTCTTTTTGTAATCTCAGTCATGAGTTTGGTGTTCATAAAATTGTCTATCATGGAACACTAGAGCACAGTGATCACACCTTACGTGGCACGTCAATACACTGATCAACTCTAGGCGTCACAATGCTGTATAACCTCCTGTACGAGAAGAGTAATACCAACCTTTAGGCCAGTGAAGCAAATCCTTGACCACGCTCGCCTCCACAGCCTCATTACTGAAACTTCACATTCTGCAGGTTCGCAGTGTCAGAAATTCGCGTGATCTTCGAAAAATCCTGCACGAAAGCAGCGATAATAAGCTTGGCTAAACCGGGAAACTTGAACCTCGATCCTGAGTGGTTGGTCTCTTTGCGATCCATCATTGCCTCTATCTTCTCAGGATCCACTTGAATACCTTCCTCGATACTACATGTCCCGAGAGAACACCTGTGGCCAAAAATTCACATGGAAATTTGGCATGTAGAAATTCTTCTTCCCTCAAAGTACATAATACTATCCTTAAATGCTCTATTATATACTGCGAAGACCTACTAAGATATCATCAATGAACTGATTACAAAGCGTCGGGAAGGGTTTGGAGCATATTAGTAGTGCATAAAGGCTGTAGGTGCATTAGTGAGTCAAAGACATCCTTCAGGAACTCTATAATGACATTGCCTGATCTGAATCAACATCTTGGAACATCCCTCGTATCTTATTCTCGTTTACAGATGATATCGGCGTAGATCAGTGCGAAAAACAGTGCACCACGAAGGCGTCAATAATTAACAATATCTATTAAGGGAGCGGATATTTGTCGTGTGCTTCCGCTTTTGTTACAGTTGTCGCTGATCTCTCTATGGCGCTAAAGACATCTTTCTTCCTTACAGCTGCAAGGAGCACCGGGGAGAAGTGCTCTAGGCTGGCGAAACCTTTGTCTAACAAATCCACATGCTTGCTCCTTGGCTCCTTATTCTGGTGCCATCCTATCAGGTGGCAAGGAGATAGAAGCTGTGCCCGGTACAACATCAATGCAAATTCCTTATCTCCTGTCGGTGCCATGACTCCTCTCGGGAAAACATCGGGAAATTCACAGCGATAGGGACATCATCAGCTTTACCTCTTATACATTGCGTGTCCGCCACAGAGCAGATAACCTGGCACCGTGTAACATCACTTTGGTATATCAGCTTGAAATTAAATTAGAAGGGGGCTGGTATCTGCTCATAGAACGAACTACGAATCCTGGAATCAGGAAAATCCTTGTTTCTCGTGATCTAGGGTGGCGTGGTGCTGGCGACGATCCATACCGGAGCAAGCATAAAAATTCCGTCATCCAGCAAAATAGATGCGCGGAAGGTCTGCACTTTACAATCGGACACGATGGAAGGTAAATATCGCCTCTAAGGCATCACTCGAGAGGGAGTAGTAGTGATCGCGGAGTCTGCTCGAGTAAATTTGAATTTGAACACAATGAAGCCTAAATCTGAAACTAGGGAGACCTGAAGGAGTGTGGCACCAGGATCTTACCCTAGCCCTAGTATAACGAGGCCAGGAATGATTTTGTCTGACGACATTTGCGCCACGGCGTCTACGAGGTGCGTAAAAACTACGCTTTGACCACGTCGAGGCAGTGAGCTTCGAAACGACTGGCACCCCTTTCATCGCCTCCCGGAGCTCTACACTCCATATCACAGCCTGCTGTCACTATCTTTGCTGAAGGACTGAGTCTTTATGTATTTGGGGCGGGCAACACTAGTAGCAGAATCGAGAAGTTTGCTGGGCAAATCTAGGACATGATTGTATATGGCCCCGACTCTCCACACAAAACAAGCTCCACTAGCGCCATACAAGGATTTTTAGATGCATCCGCCCTGCTTTGTCAGGCACATAGATGCCCAGGAACTAGCCCATTTCAACATGCCCCGAACCTGAACTGTCACACCACAGACTACATAAGCCCCACTTTGGGCTAAGCCCACGTCGATCAGGAAGCCTCTGTGGCCATGCAGGTTGTCCCTTCTTGTGACCCCTTAGTCAGCTGCTATGCCATGGAACCCTGTACCACCGAAGTACCACAGTACCACCATAATCTTTGCGCTGCGAAGCAGTGTGCCTAAGTTTTGCACTCCTCTGTGCCGGGTCTTCTTTGTACTTTCATCACAAGATACCATGAAGGCGAAGGTCAGTCTCCATCTGTCTCGCTCATCAGTGACCTCAAAAGCTACACTTCTCGGTATACCAGGATATGATGTGAGTAGAGCGGTGATAATACTTGCTGAGTCTTGTAGCCTCATTTTTAACTAACTCGGGAACAAATTTACTAGATACATGGAACCTGGTGTACTCCACTCTGAGCAATATCATCTCTCTTAATTTGTCAGCATCTTCGGTACTCTTGCCTCATGGCAAAGAAATGTAGTTATCTTCAAATCTCTCCTGAGGCAGGCCCATGTCATACCCTCAAGCGACGATGTAATCCTTGTACCAACTACAGTGCACTAAGCCCTTGAGGAGAAACACGCCATCTCCGTCGTGATCATCGGATGTCTCGGATGAAATATCTCGCTGTCCGCCGTCCGGAAGGGCATTAGGTCACGGATACTCCATCAAATATAACCTCCATTAAGCTGTGTCTTTTGGAACAAAGATATGATACAGGTCAAATCTGATCCTTGCATTGAGAACTTCTGCAACTGCTGCATTGATGCTCATCAGATTCTTTGGAGAGTATGCACTTTTGATCATACCCGCCCATGCCTCCATAATTAGGCTGGCGACCTGAGCATCTGCGTACTGTGTGCACAGGGCATATTAACACTGTGTCTCCTCGGCTGGCTCATCAACGGTGCACATCTGCATTGCTTTGCAGAGCCTACCCGAGTATAAACCGCCCTCTCCCGGGGCGGGTGGATTGAGAATTTAAAGGGATACCTCATCTTGGGCGCTCTGGGCCTCATCATAGAGTATGCGATCTCGGCGGTGTTCAGCTGCTTGGCCTGGCATCGTTTGCATTGCATTAACCCTCGATCTCGAGTCTCATGCGAAAGTAAACAAAGACTGTCGGATAACAACGGGCGTCCTAACGGACAGGCGAAACTAGATCTGATGGTAGTGAGACAAGGGCGAACTTCGATCTTTAACTCCATGATCTTGGGGAAACTTAGACTCTAGGCCATAGGAAATGAACTGTGGCTCGATACCAACTGTCATTAACTCTGAGGGGATCGTAACCGGCGCTGAGTCGGAAGGCAAAGCCCCATAAGAGCAATGCTTGAGCCTTATTGAAATATTCATGCAAATATCATCACAGTCCTCATAACTATATATCCACACCATATATATAATGTGCTCGAGATCACAGAACATCAATAGGGAGAAATAAAGTCTCGATTCCACATACACAGTCATCATACACAAAATGAAAAGGATTATATGAATTACAAAACATACTAATATTCAATCTTTATGATGACACCTATGAAGTATTAGTGTAAAAATTAATATCTTCAGCGTATTACATTCTGTGTAGTGAAGGAAGAGAGATTCGGTTTATCAGGATCTGGAGAAGGAGGAATTGTGAGGAACTGAAATAAATTGAGGCTTGTCAGTCTCGAGTGAAAGTTAATTATCATATAAATTATACACATCGACTTGAATATTATACATACTTGCTGAAGTTCTTACAATATAACATGGTAATGAAAATTATATTAATAAGTGCGTAATCATGTATACTCTGGCATAGTTCATGTCATAGCACAAATATCACATCAATCGAGGACATTGTAGGACCCTATGTTTAATGCTATAAGCCCTCGGCTCTCTTCCAAAATCTGATGAGGTGGCGCCTAGAGAGAATGCTCGACCAGGGTCCTTAACTCCGATCGACACTTAATCAATACATAAAAATGCTTTAGGAACATAAAGCAGGGTCAATCTCCAGCAACTAACATATCATAATCCATAGCCGGGCGCCCAGTACTTGTCAACCGGGGACCTTACCTCCAGGCATCCCAGAGAAGCGCTCGACCGGGAACTCATGTCCATAACCATAAACCTATAACATCATCGATCCAATAAAGGTCGCTACGGTCACGATGTAACCATTAGGTGGTATGTCCTACTATAGTTCCATTACAAACATTCAAATACAATGCCACGGCAATATCACTCCTACGTATTACACTCACATCCATCATCATAACGATTCTCATATGCGGATATGTTCATAACAACTAAATAGTTGATTCCATAATACAAACACAATTGACGTGTGTCTTGGCGGGATGATCGAATTACCTTCTTCTAATACTATGGCCCATACAGAAATAATCGCCACATCTAACCTGCTGATATCAGCTCTTTGAAATAGATTCTGGTGAAGCTACCTAGGGTACCTGCGTGTTGATGGATGTCTGAACCGAAAGGGCTGTATAGTCGATATGAGTTGAGATTTAAGTTTAGCTGAACTCAATTTGAACGATTCTGGGTGGACGTCTGACACCGTTTAGTTCTGCGAAGTGGTGGAGACACCTCATTTGGACTTAGCCTGTAGGCTGGTCAGAGCTGCTCAAATATTGATTTTCCAATATGATGTCAAACATTGGGGCGGACATGTAGTTACAGTTTGTGTTGTGATAAGTCTGATCATCAAATCAACCAGTTTGTGTTCTTTATCACATGATCAAATCTTATTAGCTTTGCTTTGGATCTTGACCATAAATGACACAAGTTAGCGTGATCGAAATGGTGGACATCATTAACATACATCATTAGAACAAATTCAAAATGAATTCATGGTTCAAATTACCGATTAAAGTTCCGATTTTCCAAGGTATGATTATTTCGCGAAACTCAATCGGGCCGATCACGCAGTGGGAACCGCGGGCGAGAACGAAAGATTACCGTCTTCGATAACTAAGTTCATGCGTAGATGTTGACGTCGAGATGCGAATTAGTTCTAAAGATTGTCGAAAACCAAAATCAGGTTGGCCAAAAATGTGGTGGCCTGTCAAGAAGTTCGGGTGTTTGAATCGACCGTGGATCTGACTCGGTAGTGAGAATCCGCCTCCAGTTGCGACAACGACATGGACTTTCTGAATCGAGATGGATCTTAAAGTTTTAGAGGGCGAAAGATTGGAATAGGATGGTTACGGCGAGAGGTGGCGAATGACCCGACGATCGGCCGTGATGAGGGGAGAGGCCATGTAGTAGCAGTCGTGAGGCAGGTGAATTTGAGTAGACAACCAGACAAGATGGTAGTGACAGGATTGCCTTTTCCCCAGTGTGGACGAAGCTAGGTCAGTGATGAAACCAATTGTGAATAGGAGGTGGGTGTTGGAAGGAAGAAACAGGAAGACTGTGGGTGAAGAAGGCGAAGATAAGTTGACATTTAATTATACATAAAATCACTTATGTTTTTAGTATTTACAATTAGTCCTGTTACAATTTGGTGGATCGAAACTAAAGTCAGATAGTGAGATTTTATGTTGAATCACTATATTTAAAAATATTTACTTTGTTTTTTAACCTTGATCATGTATATTTAATCAAGAAATAATTATCTTTATATCAGTTTATGTGTTGAAATAGTTATTCAGGATTCAAAGATAATGTAGGATCAACATAAATATGTATGATTGGAAAAGTTATGTTAATGATGGAATTTTACAAAGCGCTTATTTTACAGTATTGGAGTTTTACAATATTATATTTGGGTAAAACTCACATACCAGAAGGGCTACCTTTCAGCTGCAGAAATGCGTGGGTAATGGGCTTTTATGACCTGTCGTCAGATTGACGGGACAGAAGTATTGGGACCGGATCGGGGCGTCCTGACAGTATCGAGCTTAGGTATGCAGTGCCTAGGGGCTCGGGTTTGGGTATCCATCACCACTTGGGTGGTTTGGGATGGAGTGTAGGTGGAAGCCTAGAGATGGGCTTGGGCTTAGGCCATGGAAATGTAAGCATCACCACTTTAGGTGTGGTTTATTGAGATTTAGGTAGCCGGTTCCTAGGAAATCACGGGTTAACACTGGGTTGCTCGTGCACGTGTTTGTGTGATTTGATATAAATGTGTGATGTGATATTTGATGACAATTTATATATCCATGTCATGTTATGTGAATGTTGTATGCTTAGGAAAAAAAAAAATAGCACCTAGGTGTAGTGGAAAATTTTGGAAAAATTTTTACAGTGTACAAAACTGGAACAAAAATGACAAAGAATAAATTTTATAAATTTATTTGGCCTGTCTTGATTGATTTAGAATCGGGATATTTCAGACCAATCTAGATAGCAATATGAACTGCATATTTGTAGCCAAATTAGAGGCTGCTAGCCAAGGAATGTTATATGGGCTTGCTTCTTTTCAGAGGTAAGTTGTTCTGCTGCTGCTTGCTTATGATCTCTCTTAGGTTGGGTGTTTCTCCATTCTTAATCTATTTGGTATAGGATCTGTGAAATAGTATTCCATGAAGAAAGAAGAAAAAAAGCAAGGACATCATGAAGTTTCATGACTTAAAATTTCTGTAATTTGAAATAATTAAGCTGAGGCATGGGAAATAATTAGCACAGAAAGGTTCCATTGGGTTTAGAATGAGAAGAATGCACATTTAGAGTTATGTTCCATGCTTAAATGGTTGTTATGCCTTTCTTTTAAGTCTATTTCAGTCAAGTTAATGAATATAATGTGTCATTTACACTCTTCTTGTTGGTGCTCAGAAATTCCTTCCTAGGTTTGTCCGACCAAATTCAAGATGTTGTTTTTCCTTGTAGGAGATATCAAGTTTTTCTATTTGCGTTCATTGGTTGAGGTGTTGTTCACCTTTAATTGATGTGCACATTCTTGTGATGTCATTGATCAGGTTCAATAATCTGGGACAGTCAGGAGTTGCCTTGATGTGCAGGGTTAAACATTTTCAATATTTTGGTATGTTTAGGCCTATCTATTCCATCTGTGGTAGCTATTAAGTCTGATGTTGACCAGGAGTTGTCGGACACTAGTTTTTAATCCTTGATATGAATATTATATATTTTCTGTTTTTATCTTTCTATTATAGATTATACCAGTTTTCAATTATCTGTTCTCTGCTGAGAATAACCTTCTTAGATAAAATGGAGATAAAATGAGTGGAGAGATCTACATCCTCACTTTTTATTTTGTTGATACAGCAGTACATATAATTGCTTTATGGTTGAGGCAATTCACAAGATCATTTACGAGGTGGTGGTGGGTCCCTTTAACCACTGAATTTATGTTTGCATTTCTCATGATTCTGCTGAATTAGTGCTGGTTAAATTCAGTTATATTTACATCTTGAAGTTAACAATCTGAGATGTGATCTGCCAAAATGAAGTCACTAGATTTAGGCAGTGATGATTCATGATGCGTGGCAATAATGAGGCAGCTTGGGGTTTGTTACGATCCAACTTTTATATGAGGTGTGTTATGGAATGCTTTCTTGAGTTTGCGAGAATCTTCATATCTGATTTGGAGTGGGGGGTTGGTGGTGGTGGATGAATAATTTGGATCTAGCATTTCCTTGCATCTCTGCGAGAGGGTGCGCGCGGGGCGCGGCTGGGGCAGCACGGCGTGCGGGCGCGGGCGGCCCAGGCGCGGCTGGAAAGCTATCGCTGGCCAGACGGGGGCTGTGCACTCGGTGCACTCGGCTGTTTTTGGCCCGGTTTGACTCGGTATTTTTCCTGAGTCAAATTTTTTGGGCGTTGTTAAGCTGAACTGGGTTCGAGCCAACATTGTTCATCTCGAGAATTTTCGAAAAAAAAATATTTTTAAAAAATATTTAAAAATCAAATAAAATCAAATAAATGTGATAAAATTTTCGAAAAATAAAATTTTCAAAAATAAAATTTTTGAAAATAAAATTTTGTTGAAAAACAATATTTTAAATGCAAAATTGGTTGCGTATACATTGGTTTTATGTATGATTAGTATCTCGGGTTGTGTTTATGCCTTAGAATGCGTATTGGATTAACTAATTGGAAATCGTGATTCTTGGTAGTTGCGTGAAAATTATAGCAGTGAATTGTAATGCGTATAGGAAAAGGGAGTAATGCTAAGGTTATGAACTATGACCTTTGAGGCTAGCCTTGATTGTATAAAATGAATGCCTAGAGTCTTGTAGTCTGCGCGTAGCTTTTAAGTAATATAGTGTACTAATTGTCTGATATCGATCGCGGGGAAAGATGAATTGACTACAGGTCTGCTTTTAGTGATATCTGAATAAATGATTCTAAGAGAATTTAAGTACTAAGCGTAACTAAGCTATTGGTTTTATGTATTGATAATGTGGGGCCTAGAGTTAATCTCCCCTGTCACATTCGATGGATTATTCTCCAAAGATGTTATTATCGGGTGTTTTATAACATATCAATGGCGAGGTGATCTTTCCTCTGAGATGTCCTCTCTCGAGTGTTGAAAAACATTTCGTGAATAGAATCGAGTATATCTATCTCGACTCGGTATTGAAATGCTTAATGTTCAGCCCAAAAAATACCACCTTCAGGTTGAATATCTCTATTACGAGATCGGCTAAAAATTTATACCGGATCCACGAATACCCTCATCTCTCGAGAATCTCGGATCTTGATTGTAAGTATGTTAATATTGGCCGAGATATTATCATAAATTGTATGCGGGTATAGAGCGGATGTGATAAATTAACAACAATTGAAGTTAACATGAAGATTAGGAACACAATCCATTATGCGACGGGGTTTGATGTAACCATAGAATTGAGTTTAGAACATCATGAAAGAGAAACAAAATATATAAAGTGAAAGAATATCACTCATGTGATCCGAAAATAATCAAAACGATCGTAGAAAAAAAGCGATACAAAGTCGAGAAATCGCCGAAGTACGTATTGCGGGTTCTCCAATTCTAAATCTCGGCCGCCACGTTCTTTGTGTATCCCAAAATCCAGAGCCCCTCGCATTTAATGATGAGATCACGATTTTTGAGGTAGCGTCGCGGCGTGGTATTGTCGCGGCGTGGTGACTGGTTATTCTTTTGCATTGATGGCCCACGTCGTGACTTGGTGACGTCGCGGCGTGAGGGACGCTCCATAACGTGCGGTAGCTTCCTTGCATGCTCTCATTTCTCAAATGGCTTCCAGTTGTTCTTTTAGCCTCATCATACATGTTCCAAAACAAAAACTAAATAAGGAATCTAACACTAAAATTATATAAATGTGCAAATCAACATGAAAATGCACAAGGCCCGCGCGAAATATAATGCGGAGTGTTTTAAGCACTCATCACCCCCGAAGCAATTTCTTGCTTGCCCTCGAAGCAGAGCAGAGCTAGCAGGACACACAGTACTATCTGACTCACACTAAGACAGTAATGCCATGCTGAAAAATAGGGGATCAATTTGGACTGATTCACATACCTTTATTTTTGCTCGATGTTCAATGAAGGCATCTGGATATGACTTTAGGTGACAGTTGAGGTATAGAAGCTGACTGGTGCACATCCACTCCACCAGTGTTCAATGGCGTTCCTTTTTTAAGGCCTATGTGTGCCTATGGTAGGTGACCTCAGTCTTGCTGGATTGCAGATACCCCCCCGAACTTAAAGTTTAAGCCCTTTCAATTCTGAGAAGATGAGACTAGAGATGAGGGATGGAGCATTTTGATTATTCATGTCTACATATCTAGAATTTCCTATGTACAAAACAAATGGGAAGACCTAGTGCCAAGGGTTTATGCCGTCGTGTTCTGTATGAGGATCCATTGGTGACTGCACTGATTGGTTAAGGGCTGGGCGTAAGTTCCACTGAGCTTGCCCCGAACCTCGGCCAAACTAGGAGTCTGGCCTAGGTTCGTGAATGATCCATCTTACGTCCCATATGGCAGGCGAGTGAGTCAATGACTCCGACCGGTTGGCTCGGGGCATTAGGCATTGAGCTGGGTGTGGGATTCAGGTTGGATGGTCCAGCCTTCTTATGCATATTACTCATTTTTATTTCTTTTTCTTTTCTCTTTTCTCATGGCACTGTATTTTTCTCTTTTTTGGTTTGGGGCCTCGTGCTTAATCCTCTTTTTATTCCGTGTACATCACTCGAATGGTTCAGGAATCTCCTAGGTTGTTGAAGCTTTAGTAATTAGTTGAGTATATGCATGCTGCGATCGTCACTAGTGTGTGAGTGTGATAAGTTTTAGAAATTAGTTTCATAGCTCACCAAAGGTTGGTTCTAGCCTTTTCACTGCTAAATCTAATTTTGACATCAAACAAGTATGTACATACGGGCCAAATCTATAATGAATTCAATCTCTAAAATCGATCTCTCAGTACACCAACATGGCTGTTAAGATGGAAGTTTACTACATTGTATAGATATCACAAAACAAACAAACGACTAACAGTGACTCATAACATAAGCAAAATATGTGATGTGATAACTCAAACAAATACTAACCTACCTACGGCGCATCTAAAAGGCAAACACAACGATACAGAACCCTTCTTAGCCTATAAACTACTAAAACTAAAACAAGCATAAAATAAGCGATGATAAACTTAAAAACATAAATATCAGAACAAAATACCCCCTGAACAAAAGATCGGTCATGCCTTGGTAAAATAAAAACATAGGGTAAGGACTTCCTTGTAGGTCAGCTGCGGTGTGGTGGCGGTGGGTGGTGAAGCGGGAGAACAGCGCGGTGAGCACATAACTGTGTGTTTGTAGAATGATGGCTGATTGGCGGAACGGTGCGCATGTCGATGCGGCCTCTGTCCCTGAATGCAAGGACTCGATGCTCCACAGGTCTCATCGAGAATGTGTAGCCTTTCGGTGAGGGAGAGTATGGGTCCTCAATATCGGGAAGGACTGGAGGGACGGTGCTGATTCTAGCTGGTGCAGGAGGTGGAGGAGGTCGAGACGAGGGCGTGATGTCTGCAAGGTGTCACCCGGGAATCCATCGCCCGAGGCTTAGATGTCTGGGCCTCGTCTCGTCGAGGGCTCATGGCCGAGTCATAGGCCCTCGGGTTACGGGACACCGGGTGTGTCCGCTTGTGCGGCCTAATGGTCTTAATTGGGTGAAGCGGGCCTCATTGTCGTCGAGGGCACCGGCTTGCTTGCCTGGCGAAGATCAGAAAAGATTGCCCCGGGTTCATTTTAAGCATCCCGGTTATGGAGGATGGCATCTCGATAACACTTGGCGTCAAATGGTATATCCTGTAAAATAGCGTAGTTGAGCAAGGAGCGTAGAGCGGTCACCTCACACACATTAAATCGTCGGTATAAGGCGAAGTGATAAAGTGATACCTTAGGAATGTAGGCTGTGCTTGGCCTTGGGGGTCTGCTGCGTGGCCCGCTGTTGATCCGCCACTCACCACGACCTTTGCGATTCAACGCTCGGATGACCTCATAGTGATCGGGGTAATGCGCGGAGAAAACCTAATCATAGGGGCAGTGGAATGTGCTCCAGGGCCCGTAGTAGCCATTGATGCGACTCCGTGGCCCGAAGTCGAGCCAATGCACCTCGCACCACGACCTTTTTGAGGATAGTGGGAGGCAAGGTTGGCGATAAATTCTGGGACCGCGGCTCATGGCGGTGGGGCGGGGGTTGGCCTGGCTCGCGCAACCCTTGGCGCATTGTTTTCTTTAAAAAATCAGTGGCGGGGTGAGACCGGGCCCTTCTCCTTAATGGAAGGATCGGTTTTTGCAGGTATGCTAAACCGATCCAGCGACATCATTTACAAAGCGCGAGGCATCGAATGTGGGAGTCGGGGCTCGTGCCCGACTCGCTTGTGACAACTTTTGGTTGCCGGACATCCTAAATTTAACCCGATAACAAACACCTAATATGCAAACAATGAAATTCTTTCCGACCTTACCCTAAAGACTCAGCGAAGACCCTAAAGGAGGACTCTAATACCTAATGAATCTAGTTACCCCAGAGTATTTCTAAAGACACTCAGGCTACACAAAAACACAAAAAGAAACCTAACTGCTATACCCAGTGTGAATGGGCTGGTGGTGGTGAAGCCAGCATGGTCCAAAGCAGGCGCAAATGCTGGCTTGGTGAGATCAAAGCGGAGCAAGAGGAGATCTCCTGCTCGGTCCGGTGAGCTCGGCGTGCGGAGGAGGCTGGGTTTGGGGAGAGATGCGTGCGGTGAAGGCCAAATAACATTTTTTGGTTTTAAAATCAGACTCACGTCAGCGGCGTGCGGGGAGCCACGTCAGCGGCGGCGTGTGAGCGGTTGCATGGGCGTCGCGGCGTGCGAGGCAGCGTCGCGGCGTGGCGAGCATGTCAAAATGGCGTTGCGGCGTGGAGTCCGTTGCGGCGTGGCGGAAGGAGGTGACCAGAGGCGTCCGCGGCGTGAGAAGTCCGCGTGGCGATCGTGCGAAGAATCGCGCGTCGTGGCGTGAAATCCCGTCGCGTGAGACCACAGTTTGTGGCGGCGTGTATAAGTGACGTCGCGGCGTGAAAGTCCGCGTGGCGGCGTGAAATCACGTCGCGTGACAGAAGTGTTAAGGCCGGCGTTCAGCGTGAGGGCTCAGCGTCGCGTACGAAAGATCTCCCGAGTGCCGTCATTATACGCCCTTTTGAGAACTCTCCGGTGTGAACTTCATTCCGGTCATTGAACCTGTTGTAGACACGCACCGCGCTTCCGGGTCCGCACGAATTAAACCAACCGTGAAAGCATTGATCGCGAACCACATTAAGAGCAAAATTTGTAAATAACTTATAGAACTTAAAACTACAGAATTTAAGAACACTTGGGTTGCCTCCCCGAAAGCGCTATATTTAAATGTCGTTAGCTCGCTGACCACGAATCTGATGTCTGATATTCTTAGAAGAAAGTGGGAAATTTTCTGCGTCTGCTGCCTTTTGTGGTGGTATTTTATGTTGAAGATGATGATATAACGTTCGTGTGCGCCTGTTCGTTGTCTTTATTTTTAATAATGAGCTTTGCAGTTATTCGCCTTGTCTTGCAAAATCTACGTATAATGAAGTTAGAGATATCTTGACTGTTTGGATCATCAATCCGGATGCTTCATGAGTGGAATACGTGAAAATGTCCCTCTTCTCCTTGGACTCTAATTTAGGGTTACCTTCTTGCACATTGATTTGAGCTTTTCCGTGGCGGGAAAGTCTAAGTATGATTGGGCCGGAGTGATCTTCCTCCATGTATCTAGAGACGGCGGAAATCTGTTGAGAAGCAGATTTACCAACTTTACTAGGATATTTCGATTATACCGAGGATGTTGATAAGACCTATCGCAGGTTACAAACTGATTGTAGTCGATTTTGGCTCCTGACTTTGCTTTTAAACATGAGCGGCATCAAGTTGATCTGGCCCCAAAATCACCGCAGGCTTCCAATGTGGACCTGAGAGCGGTATGTAAGTGCCGGGATCTTGAAGTTTTGGGAGGTTTCTTTTGCGGATGTACTTGCATTCCTCGATTAAAGCGATGGTCTATATTCTCTAGCTACTTCTTACTGCCAAGATCTTTTCTTCAAGATTTCACGTAACTTGGCATGTTCTCCCGATTACTCAAAAAGGGTATATTAATGTGGCTTCTTGAAGATGTGAAACTGCAATTGCTTCTCAACTTGTTCCTTTCTTCAACCTACGAGATCACAATTTCAGTATGACGGGTTCATGTCTGACAATACATTTCTTTATTCCTTCCCTAACTTTATTATCTTTGATTACTCACGTATCTGGGGGTTTGCTCATCTTGTATTTGGCCTTTTAGGATCTTTGTGGTTTTGCTCCTTAATTTTACATTATCTTCTTGCCTAGTTGAGCTCAGGGATTTTCCAGACTCATACTCAGCCAGTGATCTGCGCTATGATGCTCTTTTCCTTCTCCTCACAAAGTTTTCTCTGAATTGTAGTAGTGAAAAGACTGGCTCTGTCCAATAGATTGGCCATTTGCCCCCATCTGTACCTCCAGTTTCTCAAGCTGTCTTTGCTTGGTTTTCCAGTTTAGTTTGCTTTGTTGCATATTTGCGCTGTCTCATTCATGAAGGCGGTGTGAGGTGGCATCTTTGCTAGGAGCTTGTTCTAAGTCTACCTTTTCTCGGGAGGTAGTTCACTATCACGGTTTGATGGTATATTGTTCTAATTATTCGCCTTTATGCCCTCCAGTGGTTTAGCAGTTGATTATTACTTCACCCTTGTCACGGTCGATTAAATTGCCGTTTCCCCCATACGGTCTCTGTGATGATGTCAGTTAAGTGAACCTCGTACGTCTTACAGGCTTGCTTTCTGATGGAGTTTTCGTGGCAATCTGCCTTATCTTGACCTCCCGCAGAATTCTGACTCCGGCCAGGTGATGCATAGCATGTCTTTGTTCCCTTTCTTGCCTATTGTTACATTTTAGTCGGGTGAGCCCACATCGATTTACAGTTGTTAAGGACTTCATTGTCTTGTGCCACCCACCGTGTTCTTGGTGTAGCCACCTCTCTAGGCCTTTGATTAGTGTTGGTTGCGCATCTTCCAATAAATATCTCTGCGCTGGTACGTGGTTTCTTCATCAATGATCCTCCATTGAGGCATCTATCATTGTTCGGGTTGTATTTCTCAAACCATTGTAAAGGTGTGGACTTGCATCCATACGGATTGTAGTCGATGGTGAGGACACTTCTTGTAATTCATGGAACACAGCCCATGCCTCGACCGGGTTCTCCCATATAGTGGTAGAGCGTGTGATCTCTTTGCACCCAGTTTATTTTAATCTTTGAAAGGTGGGAAGAACTTGGTGAGAAACTTTTGTATAGTCAGTTCATGTAGTAATGGAATCTGGTGGGTGGCCCGGTTGCGATGTTTAGCTCCTCCCCCCAGTACAGAGGTGGGAATAAGCGTAATCTTAGAGCTTCTTAGGTGACTCAGTTGTATTTGATGGTATCATGAGCTTCGAGGAAGTTAGTCAAGATGCATGTTCGGGTTCTCATGGGATTTAGTCCATGGAACAATATGTTGAAGCATTTGTGCGTGGTGACTTCAATTCAAGGCCCATTTTGCTTGATTGGCGGCCGCGATCGTATCTGCACAGGCTATTAGAGAAGTAAAAGCAAACTCATCTCTGCTCTCTGGTCGTCTAAATTGTATGAATGGCTAAGCTTGATTTCTAGTTCGGCTTCTACGTGGTTGATTTGTTCCACGCGAAATCTTGTTCTTCGATGTTTTCCATGACTATTGAATTCTCTACGATACATTCTCTGTTCACGGCCTTGTCTGTGTAGAAGTCTTTTACGGCTCCGGATCACACAAGTGTTGATTAATTCGATTTCTTTGTCGCATGTACTCATAAAACTGTCTTGCAATAACACACCAACTAACGAACCCGATTACGGTACTTATAAAAACAATAGGAAAACCAATACAAAAGTCGAAATCGCGATACGTATTTGCGGAGTTCTCCAATTCGTGACTACGGCGCCACGTTCTTTGATATCCAAAATCCAAGGCCCTCGCATTTAATGATGAATCACGGATTTTGGTTGGCGATACGCATGGCGGCGTGGTGGCGTCGCGGCGTAGTGGCACGATACGCATTTATTGACTACGTCATGAAAGCTTGGTGGCGTCATGACGTGGGGGCGTCGCTGGCGTCGCGGTGACTTCCTTGCATGCTCCTCATTTCTCAAGAAAATGGCTGCATAAAGTTGTTCTTTTCGCCTCATCATGCACATATTCCATAAAAACTAAATAAGGAATCTAACACTAAAATTATATAAATAATGCCAAATCAACATGAAAATGCAAGACTGACGCGAGTATAATCTGAGTGTTTTAAGCACTCATCAACCTTAGGGAGTTGGATACTGAAATGAACAAGAGAGCCTAGATCCTTCTTGAAATCAATAAATTGAGTGGCTGGCATTTAGCGTCACTTAGGAAATGAACGGGTCGGTTCATGGTTGTTAAGTCTATTGGCATGTACATTGCTAGTTAGACTGAAATGAAAGTTAAATGATTCTTGTTGCCATGCTTGGTATAAATGGCTAATAGAGAACTGAGGACATAAGAGGGACGTCCCGGGATGCTGATCGAGCACCACCGGAGTGTTTGATCCAGGACTTTGAAATTTGTAGGTATTACGTAGTGCTATGGCATGGTACGGTATAGCGGGTGGGCGGGAAGAGATCTGGCCGACCCTACGAGGTTTAGGGCTCATCATCTCTGAGCATTCACGGGGAGGAAGTCGGAGTGGTGACAAACCATTGGCTCATCTGGATGAGAAGATTGTTGGGGCTATGGAGATTACCTCGACACGACCGAGGATTAAAGACTATTTAGTACTAGCTAGAGAATGAGGCCCAAATATGGTGGAAATGGGCAAGGACCTCTAGAAACCTTAGAGGAGCCGTTAGATGTGAGTTCTCCCCTAGGGACTAGGGCGAGACTAGGGATGATATGTCGAGGTTGTGAGTTGAAGATCTCAGGGACTCTATTCACAGTGGACCTGAGGATTATGGACATGTCAAAGTTCGATGTCATCCTTGGGATGGATCAGCGTGTGCGGGATCGTTATCGATTGTGAGCGTAGGAGGGTTACGCCTATCACGGGAGCGGTACCTCGATGTGGTATGTCGGGGGGACAAACATGATATTTTGCCGGGACGGTATCTGAGTCCAGTGTCGGGACGATTAGCGGGTTGGCTAAGCGAGCCTTACTGAAGGGCGGGCGGAGCGGACTTAAGATCTACCTCAGTGGTTTGCGAGTATGAGGATGTTTTCCGGATAGGCTACGGACTACCTCCACACCGGAGGGTGGTAGACCCCGATTGAGTTACACTTGGTACGCGCACGTCTATGGCTCGCGTGGATGGCCGGTTGAGTTGCGGAACTCGAGTCGGCTACGGGAGCTCTTTGAATGAGGGTTCATTAGGCAGACAGCACTTCCTGCGCATGAGGAGCTCCGGTTCTGTTGCGAAGGAGAAGGGCCAAGACCCTTGACACATTAAAGTGAATTTGCCGACGGTTGAACGGGTTACGATCGAGAATGGTACCCGTTGCCGGATGGCGATTTTAATTGGCCGGGTTAAGGAGGCGAGTCTACTTCAAGATAGACCTTCGCACTGGCTACCATCAGCTGAGGGTTAGGGATACAGATATTCCTAAGACGGCGTTTAGGACTTGTTATGGGCACTTCGAGTTTACGGTGATGCCCTTTAAATTGACGAATCGCCCGAAGCAGCATTCCTTGGATCTCATGCATAGGGTATTGACCCTATTTAGGTCGATTTGTCGTAGTCTTCGTGGATGATATCTTTGATCTACTCGATCAGTGGGAGCATGAGTATCACTTGGGGATCATTTACGATTGTTGAGAGACCATCAAGCGTACGCTAAGTTCGATGAGAGTGCGAGTTTTAGCTTCTTTTGGGGGAGATTTTGGGACACGTGGTGTGACACGAAGTGTCGATTGACCTGAAGTTGAGGCGTGATGAGTTGGAAGAGACGAATGTCAATCGCCGAGATCACGTAGTTTCTTGGGATTAATTTGGGTATTACAAGAGATTAGAATGAAATTTGAAGTTGTCCATTCGGAGCGAGTTGCCAGTTTCGCCTCACGGGGATGAACTCCATGGCTGGGACGACCCTGACCACAGAGAGAGAGATTAAGGATACTTGGAACACTCGGGATACGGGTGTTGGTAACAAGAGGGAGGATCAACTTTCTTATAGTTCGGGGAAGAGGCAGAAGACTTCTGCTTCACATGGGTTTCAGGACTAGGGCCAGGATTGGGCATGTGAGACGGGATTGCCCCTAGAAACAGGGATCCCAAGACTTTGGGACAGCACAGTCCCAGTTAGCTGTAGAACAGGAGAGTATACGAAATTCATTCCTCCACACCCTAGTAAGGGTCAGAGGAACTAGTTTCGGTTTCGGGGTGCTATACAAGCACTTCCAGCAACCTGAGATGGGCGGAGGGCCAGAGTGTGGGTCGAAGTCAGGGACAAATCAGAGTTGCGCAGCGGAAGCGTGGTGGACCTTGAGATTGTTGAACTGTTGGTTGTGATTACGGGCTTGACATGGATGGATGACAACCATCGGTTTGTGGATAGTGGACCCTAAGTAGGGTTATCCTTTTTGAGCCACGACGTGGATTTGGGCTTAGAGGTTGGACCCTTTGAGGAAGCGGGGAATAGATGTTCTTCTTCCCTAGGATGTAGGGTGAGAGTTGACCAGATAGGTCGGGATTATGAATGAGAAGTCTCCGAGATTCTGCTCATGGTGAGAATCCTGGAGTTAGGGTGTAGAGACCGGGAGATATCAGAATTTTACGTGAGGAATGTAAGAGGCTCAGTGTAAATGAAGAGTTATCATGTGTCGAGATGAAAACACGGTCGGGTTATCACGCAGGACTTCAGAGTCGAGTGATAGAATTCGGGTGACTCAGGATGAAAACAGGACATGGTTATCGCGCAGACTTAGAGTTGAGTGATAGGAGTTGGGGGTGACTCGAGGGTTAGATACCCTTTGGAAATTGCGTTGGGTGTTGTTGAGCTGACAAGGGCTCGGTAAATGGAGGTCATGCATGGCATGGATTGAGTTGACGATCGGGTGGTTGGCATCGTGATTGTAGACCTTGGAAGGTTAGGCGTTTTACCTAAGCGAGGTGGTGTAGGGTTACGTGTGTATGGATTATATACAGTGTTAAGAGGACATCTATGAGCATAAATCTGGATCATAAGGGTAGAGGATTAATTGCCCTTAGTGAGTGGCCTGCAACAACGGAGTTATCGGGCGAGTGTGCAGATGGCACCATAAGGAGGCATTGTATGGGAGGCCATGTAGATCACCGTTTTGTTGGACCAAGGTGGAAGAGAGCTCTATCACTGGTCTTGATCTGATTAGAGACACCTATGAGAAGGTGAGTTGAATACTATAGCGTCTTCTCATGGCTTAGAGCCGGCAGAAGAGCTATGCGGATGTGCGACGTAGACCCTTAGAGTTCGAGGTTGGGGATCACGTTTTCTTGAAGGTGATTCCTAAGAGAGGAGTGGACAGGTTTGGCAAGCGTGGGAAGCTATCGCCGAGATTCATTGGACCTTTCGAGATGCTCGAGAGGATAGGCACCGTAGCGTACCGGTTGGCTTTACCGCCCAGCATGTCAAGTGTCCACTAGGTATTTCACGTCTCTATGCTCTAGAAATATACTCCAGATCCAACTCATGTGGTGGATTGGGGACAGATTGAGATTGACACGGATGGGACGCCGAGGAGGGACCGGGTGTGCATTGTTGATAGCCGTGTGTTGAGGTCTTGCGGCCTTGAACCGTGAGACTATGAGAGTGCTATGGTGGCTTGTGGAGTAGAGGAGTCAATGTGGGACGAGGACACGATCACGGGACCACGATCCCTTCTTGTGTAGGGATGAAGGTCGTGGTTTAGTTGTTTAAAAATCTGATGATGTTTACATGCATGATAGAGTGCGCATTGCATATGCATGTGCATGATTGTGATTATCCTGAATTTCGGGACGAAATTCCTTTTAAGGAAGGGAGAATGTAAGACCCGAGAAATTCCAATTTCTGGAAAAAAGAGCAAAATCGTAATTTTGATTACAAAGTGTAATTTCGAGTTAAAATCCATAATTAATTCTCCTAGATCTCGGATGATGACAAAACCCAGTTATGCCGTTGGAATCGTCTCGTGAAATTTAGTTAGCACGTAAATTTCGTAATTTTAAAGACGATTGGAGTCGACACGTTTTGAGGCATAGCATTTTAAATTGTCGTAAAACGATTTTTCGATCTGTGAAAGTCACATATAACATATGGCTCATGTCTGTAAGTGAGTATGGTAAGAAATGATGAAAATAGATAAGCTGAGATAATGTGCCGAATCTCCAGCTGGAAAGAAGGGAAATTAATTAATTAAATTGATTTAGTGCCCAGAAATGACCAAAGAACAGTAGCATCTCTCTTTACAAAAATGCAACAAAAGAAGCGGCTTGTGACTTTGAAGAACCAGTAGCAACAGTAGCCGGACAATGTTTTTGGAGAGAGAGGATCAGACTCACCTCTCTAAAAATACGGCCAGTCCGTAGTCGAGCGGAAGCCCGGGACAAGAAGGAGGAGGAAATGCTCTGCGCGGAAGGGCTCTGCGTGGGTGCCAGATTTAGGGAGTTTCTTCAAGGCTCATGAGGTAGGATTTCTCTACTTGGGTTTATTCTTATTTAAGTGTTTTGTAGATGTTTCGGTTGTTTGAGGCCGTGAGAGTAATTAAGTCTAAATCTAGCTTATGGGACCGGTGTCATTTTGGGAGAAAATGGAAGCGGCCGTGGCTGCTCCATGGCTGATTGGAGTTCTGATGGGTTTGTGTGTTAAATCATGCTTTGATTGAATTTAGACGTAGTGAATTCGGGTTCGATAAGTGAGCGGATTGATTTATGTCTTTTCGGGAATAGTAGCAAGAGGTTTCACTATTCGAAACAATGTCAGAATATATTTTCGTAAAATTATGTATTTGGTTAAGTAATTCGAATCGAATTGCTTGTGTTTGAACATTAGCTCAAGAGAGCTAATTTTGATGCTTGAAATGGATTAATTACATAACACGTTGGTGTGATTTAATTTTTATGCAAGTATATTCATGTTTATATATTTGCATGTGATTAAATTTGAATTGGGCGGCGTACGCATTAAGTATGTTTGGAACATCTAGGAATATAGGAGTTAGTGCATGAGATGAGTCTGAAAGCGAGTTCGGAGGAGTGAGTACAAAATGTAAATTATCGGAGGGTAGTCGAATCAAATAATATATATCAGGAAATCGGAGCGGAGTTGATATTTATTCATCGGAGGGTAGTCCACAAACAAATAATATATCAGTGCGGAGCGGCCCAATTGATATATATTCATGGATTGCCCACTAATTAAATAATAATTCTCCTTACAAGGCTTAGGCGAGTGTGAGAGAGTCGGTGAGGACTCGGGATGCGAGATAGTCATGTAGACATTCAAGTAGGATCAGTATTTGCTTGAATGTGTGTTAAATTTGAACTATGGCTGCGAGCAGGTGGTGATGGCTCATAGGCTGATTCTCTGCGAGCTTTGTTTCCGGCGTCGTGGGATCCTTTATTTACAGTGCCGGGAGCGTGCGAGGGGACGGCTCATCCTAGGAGCCGAGTTTTGAAGAAAGCCGGGTGTGGCTTTGGGCAGCGATATCTACATGTATTAAATTTTCCCCTGTTTTAAATATGTATTTGTATAAAAAAAAAGTAAAACATTTGAACTCTTGTAACTATTGGGTATATAGTTGAATTCATAGTTAGAATGTATTATGAGTATAGATTTGTGAGCCCCACAGTAGTAGTACTAATGTGATTTGATCTCTTGGATATATATTGCATATATTATTGTTTGGGACGGGATATGAGTTTTGTAGTGGAGTAGAGCTCGTACAAAGGAGACTGCGGAATTTTCTAAAGTGGATACGGCAGGCATCCACTTGTATTCCGCGGGTTGACGGGTAGTCAACGGACCCCCGGGTTTTGGGGCTTCACATGAACTTTACCATTGGAATCGTCTCGTGAAATCTAGTGACCCAGATGAATTTCGTTGAATTCCGAGATAATCGGATTTTCATGAATTTCGAGGTGATAAGCGTCGAGTGGACCCTGAAAGAGAGATTTTTAGAAAAATCCTGAAAAATATCAAATATTTAAAGAATGTCCATTTAAGATAGATGGAACTGAAATCGGGACGAAATAAATTTTGGATATAGCTTCTCGTATCGTACAGAAAAGACTTTGTCCGATTTTTTTGTTAAATTATGGATCCCGATAAATGAAACATAATGATGTGACGTCGGGTTATCCGATATCCATAGATTACCACAGATTGACAAATTATCAACGAGACCCTCGGAATAAGGGTATCACATGTGTATCATATCCGCCGTCTGATTTGAAGAATCTGAATACACCACCAACTCCGTCGTGTTTCACCCATGTGATTCGTTTTCCAAAGGCCTGCTGCATTCACGTGCTCTCCCACGCTTATCAAACCAACTCCGTCGTGTTTCACCATGTGGTCGTTTTCAAAACTCTTTGCATTCACGCTCTCACGCTTATCAGGGTCGAGGATACACCCAAAACTTTTGACCAATTTCCCCATAGCCATGCCAAATTATGTTTTGTCTTTTTATCCATCTTTTTCCAAATTATAAAAAAAGTAAAAATAATTAGTTTTTCATACGTTAATTAACACGAAGTGTAATTGTGTCGGCTAGTCCTTAGCGCGACAAGGACACTGAGGAGTGAAGGATCCCTCCCCTTCGGGATGTCCTTTATTTTTTAAACTTTAAATGTTTTATCAATTAAGCTAAGTTAGACATATGGATAATTATTATAAATTATTAAAAAATGAAAAATATTTTTTTTTTGTAAAAATAATGACATTCTAATTTTATAAACAGAATTTACTAGGAAAAATTAAAAATTAGAAAAATGCCTTTTACAAAGACCATTACAAGGAGAAAAAATAAAAATATTTTTTTGGAAATTTTTATGAAAGTAGGTTAAGGAAAAGTGCCTTTAATTTTTTTCATAATGTTTTACAATGAGAAACTGTATCTTCAAGAAACATTTCCTCTTATAAAATGTAGACAATGTTTCTTAGGAAATTTGTACACCGCAAAGTCTAGATTTTCCAAAGTTTAAAACTTTATACCACATGCCATTTCTTTTCCTCCAAGTCTCCTAAAGTTGAACCTATTGCAACTTCTTTTTCCTCTAAGTCTAGGTCTTCCAATTAATTATATTTTCACCTAAATACTTACCGACACCTTTTTTTTTGCCACTCAAAATCTTCTTCTTTTTTCTTTTCAATTGACCCCGTCAAAGTCTTCTAAAGTCTAAAATAAATGTATTTATTTGTAAATCATCAAATATTACTTTTATGTAACATATTAGCCCAGAAGTCGAGACCTTTGAAAATTTAATTATATTCCACACCTATCCAAATGCCTAATAAGCTATTTTTTTTTTAAATATAGTTTTTTACAGTAAGTACGTTATTCTGATATAGTAAGCAGTTTAGAACTCGAACCTGAGATCTCTCTCCTCTTTGGATGTCCTTCCTTTTCAAACTGAGATAGGCATGTGAGCTTTTTAAAAATAGCTTAACATGTGTAAAGAAATTCTTGTGACTTTTCCTATTGAAGTAATTAGATATTCATTTATGGTATAAAAATTGTATTTCTTCACAACCGTAATAAAAATTAAAAGTGTTAATAGATTGATTAATTTACATAAAATTCTTATTAATAATAAAATTATGAAATGACGCTAGGCCCCATCTTCTGTTTCCAAAACAAGCAAAAACAATTTTTAGTGTTTATTTCTATCCACATTTTTTTTATCTTTAAGTCAAGGTCTTCAATCAAGACCCTTGAGTTTCATAGTGGAGGCATAAACTCAAATTCATTTCATTAAATTAAATTATATAAATTACAGATAACATATGCCTACAATGAAAGAGTGAGAGGTTATCTTTGTCATCACTTTAAACCATTTTCTATATATTTTAGTTGAATTGAACATCACGAGAAAACATAAAGTAGTTTGAGGTAAAGGTTGAATTCCACTAATGTTGATAAACTATTTTTATGTATTTTTTATATAATCTTTTGAGTCTCATGTAGGTGATTTCAGTTCTTGCCAGTAAAGTAAGGTTAATCCATGATATGGTTACATCCTGTTTTTTGTATTATATATCTATTAGTAATATTAGTAGATTTTAAAATCTTATTAGAATGATGATATTTGTTAAATGTATTTGTTCAACGATGCACTTCATTTTAAATTTTTCATTTTTGTTTTTGTGTTGAAATAGGTACTAATTCGTTGAATAACAATAACTATGAATAAATTCACGATTTTACCAGAATAGGCTAAACGTAATTTTGTTGCAGAGTGTCAATCTCACGGTTAAAAATCCGTAATTTATTCTCTAGATCTCGGATGACAAAACGGATTGTACCGTTGGAATCGTCTCGCAAAATCTAGTTAGCACGTAAAATTTCGTAATTTTCTGAGACAGTTGGAGTCGACACGTTTTTCGAGGCATCGCGTTTGGTCTTAAGTAAATCGGTTTTGATGTGGCCAACCCGCGTATAACCGCGTACTCATATACCATGAGTGGTATGAGTAGAGAAATGATGAAATTGGATGGCCGAGATAGTGCCGAATATCAAATCTGAGAAAGAGGGACATAATGGGTATTATAGAATTTGATTTTAAGTCCTGGTAAGAAGCGAATAGTGCTCCTTCTTACTGTAAAAAGTAAAAGCAAAACGTGAGAGGCTTTATTTTGAGATGCAGTGGTTGGTTTTGAGAGGTTTTAGAGAGAGAGGGTGCTTCTCTAAGATCGAGAGCGTCCGGCAGGTGGCGGACCCGAGCAAGAAAGGAAAGGTTCTGCGCGGGCGGGCTCTGGCGTGGACTCAGGATCGGGAGTTTCTTCAAACTCGCTGAGGTAGGGGTTTTTACTCACTTGTGTTTATTCCCATTTTTAGTGTTTTCGCGTGTTTCGGTTGGTTTGAGGCAGTGAGGGACCGTTTGATCGATCCCAAAACATGGGGCAAAGTGTTAGAATTCTTGGGGATTTTTCCACCATCAGAGGCGCCCGAAGTGGGGGCTGTTTGGGTGTTTTTATTTCACCCAGATTGCTTTAAATCATGTATTTGTATGGAAAAAGGCCGGGAATGGGCCGTAGGATCGGTCCCAAAACATGGGACCGAATTGTGGAATTTTTTGGAGATTTTTGGGCTGTCCGTGAATGCCAGTAGCGGCTTGTTGTGAAGCATTGTGTTAGAATTTGTGCAATAAGTTATTTTGGTGTTAGGAGACCCGAGAAATGGGAATGGAAATCGGTTCCTTGAAGGCAGGTGTAGGAAGTGTGAAGTTGCCGTGGGCCCGACCCTTACTGTTGGGGTTGTAAGCAGTCTCGGGTTTGTGATAAATGGGGTGAAATTGTCCATGTGTTTTGGTATGAAATTGTATGAAATAGGTGACTTGATTTGGTGTGGTGTAGAAATCAATAGGTTAATGTAATGAGGATTAACATGAGAGTCACAATTATATGGAATATAATTGTGTATGTATAAACCATTAGAGGAATAAAGATTGGTGTGATTTGCTCAATTATATGGAATATAATTGTGAGCATAAACCGTGGAGATGAAATTATAGATTGCTCAATTGAGCTAAATTGGGTGATCAGCGCGTGTTGGAATTACGTACGTGTAATTGTAGTTGATTGAAAATATGCATATTGACATATTGTGTAAATGATTTTGAAAATGGCATAATGCATTTTCATATCACAACCCCAGGTAACCTAGAATTGAGTGTGAGTGCATGACATGGATTTTTGTAAGCGGGCATGTTTGCGAAAGGAATTTCACGGGATGATATTAGAATTGGGTTGGGAGATGGGCGGCTGGATCATTTCGGATATGAGAATATGGTACATTTCGAGGAAAGCTCACCCGACGAATTCACCTCGGAGGAGTAGTCCATTATTTTCGCAGAACATTTTCGGTAGTGTATTTTTCAAGAACAAGCGGGTTTGTTTTGAAATGATTATTTTCTCATACGCCTTGGCTTAGGCAAGTGTGAGTGAGTCGGTGAGGATTTGCTGACATGGGGATGACATGTAGACATTCAAGTAGGATCACGTATTTATGAGGTGTGTTTAATTTGGAGCATTGCCTTAGGTGGTGGTAGCCACTTGGGGCGATTCTCCTCTTGAGCTTTAGCTCACCCTAGTCGATGGGACCCCAACTATTTTTCGGTCAAGGTACTTTCGAGGAGACGGCTCATTTGAGGTTGATTTTGAAGAAGCCGGTTTGTGAAACTGATGGTTTGGACATAACATGTATTAGAATTGTAGATTTTAATATGTTTGTATAAAATAAAGAGATAATAATCAACAATTGAATTATTGGGAGATAATTGGAGAATAGTTGGTATGTTTTTATAGTATTGGTTTATGAGCCCAGAGGCATTTTACTCATGTTGAGATTATATTGCAATTATTGAATTTGTTTGGGACAGGTAAATGCAGGTGTATACATGTTTTGTATTTGGGTAGAGCTCCGTGCGGAGGGAGACTGCTTTAGATTTTCCACAAAGTGGCGTCGGGTGCAGGCCTCCACTTGTATTCAGCGAGTTGGCGGGAGTAGTCAGCGGGCCCCGGAGTTTTGGGGCGTCAAGCAGTGTTATCGGGAGAGGCGGGGTATCACGATTACGCACGTGGCGTCTTGGGCATGGGCCTAGGATGTGTAGTTGTAGTGTAGTGTCGGGTTAGGATTACTGGCGCGGAAATCGATACCGGTCCGCGACGGTATCGAGAGCGTAGGTTTATAAATACTAGAGCTTAGTGTCGATAAGCTGGGTATCAAGTTACCCCAAGCGGGGACTTGGGTCTAGGCCACGGGTCTTAGAATGTGGAACTTAGGTAGGTGGAAACCTATGGATGGAGGATTTGGAGCTTAGGCCATGGTTGAGGAAGAACATCACCACTAGGTGTGGTTCGATGTTCGGTTTAGGTATGAGATTACCTAGGAAAGGCACGGAACAAAACTAGGACACTACGTGCACGTGTGTTGATGTGTTTTGTTTGATTGATGAAATGTTGTGTGAATGTTTGATGATTGGTGTGTATGCCATGTCATGTATTGTGAAATGTAGTGTGCTTAGTGGTTAGCACCTAGGACAACCATGATGTGTTGGGAAGTTTTTAAGATGTTTTTACAGTGTGTAAAAACTGGAGCAAAAAGGAAAAATAAAATAAATTTTTATAAATTTATTTGGATTATAAAGAAATGAAAATAAATTTTATAAATTTATTTGGTTATGAGTGAAAGAAATTTAATTTTTTAAGGGTTTAGTGTAAATTTAAGAAAAATGGAGTTAAATAAATTTTTATAAATTTATTTGAGTATTAAAATTATGGAAAAAAATTGGAAAAATAAATTTTATAAATTTATTTGGTTATGGATGAAAAATAATTTTCTAGAAGTTTTACAAGGTGTAGTGAAGAAAAATAGAAAATAAATTTTTGTAAATTTATTTGAGTGTAAAAGAGAAAAAAAAAAAAAAATTCTGCTCAAAAAGTGCAGCAGAAACGAATTGTGTTGTGAAAAAAAAAATTTTATTGCAACCTTGCAATTGTATTGCAAGAAAGAGTGCTGGAATTTTTTTTATAGCAATTGTATTGCAATAGGAGTCTTGTTGGCTAGGTAATTGTATTGCAAGACAAGGATTTGTATTGCAACTAGGCTTGTTGGGCTGGAAAATTGTATTGCAATACAAGGAATTATGTGCAATAGAGGCTACAAGTAAACAGTGAGTGTATTGCAAGAGGAGAAGTGTATTGCAAGAGAGTGCAAGTTGGCTGGAAAAATTGTATTGCAATATGTGGTAGTGCGATGGGCTAGTTATGTTGCAATATAATGGGGTTGTATTGTGACAGCGGTGGCATGCAGTCAAGCGTGAGCGATTAACGATCCAGCGATCGACCGTGAGCGATGCTTGGTCAGCCGTGAAACGGTAAGCATTGACAAGTCAAATTATGAACAGTAAAATTCGAAAAAAAAAAGTTTTTTTAAAAAATAAAATAAAATAAAAATTAAATTAAATCCAAATAAAATGAAGACAAGTGCGAAAAAATTAATTTCAAAAATAAAATTTTTATAAAAATTAATACGTAGTATAATGCATATAGGAAAAGATACGTTCTACTCTTGAAGTATTGACTAGGTAAGCGTTTAAATTGGATGCATTAGATTCATTAATTGTTGCATCTTGTGATAGGTTTGAGCGTTGAGGTTGGGGCCTTTGAAAGCGTAATATGATGAAATTCTTTAGGATGTAGGGAGAGATTTGATTTTCTAAAAGATCGGAGTTGCGCGTGAGCGTGGTGGACCTTAGGGTGAGTAGGTATATTGGTTGTTGATGTCGAGCGACATGGATGGGATAACTTGACAGTCGGGTTGTCGATGTCGTGACCTTACTTAGGGTTGTCATACGAACATGGTCTTGAGTTAGGTGGATTACATATGCACATGATTGGATGTGTATGTGCGTAAATTTCGGACGAAATTCTTTTAGAGGGAGAATGTAAGACAGAAATTCCAATTTACGGAATAAGAGCAAAACGTAATTTTGATTACAAAATTTGTAATTACGGTTAAAATCCAGTAATTTATTCTCTAGATCTCGGATGACAAAACAGGTATGCAGATTGGAATCGTCTCGCAAAATCTAGTTAACACGTAAAATTTCGTAATTTTAAAGACGGTTAGGTCGACACGTTTTTCGAACATGTCAGTTTGGTCTTAGTAAATCGGTTCGATGTGGCGAAAACCCGCATCCTCTTTCTGTCTCGCCTTTCATGAGTGGTATGAGTAGAGAAATGATGAAATTGGATGGCGGGGATGATCATAGAGATATCAAATCTGAGAAGAGAGGGACATAATGGGTATTATAAATTTGATTTTAAGTCACTTTAAGGCAAGAGCAAATAGTGCTCCTTCTCTACCTTAAGCCAAAGCAAAAACGTGAGAGGCTTTATTTTGAGATACGATGGGTTGGTTTGAGGAGGGGTTTTAGAGAGAGAGGTGCTTCTCTAAGATCCGAACCGATCAAAACAGTTGGCGGACCTTCGAGCAAGAAGGGGAAACGTTCTACGCGGGGCAGGCTACGCGTGGACTCCGGGATCGGGAGTTTCTTCAAACTCCTTGAGGTAGGGGTTTCTCCCTACTTGTGTTTATTCCCATTTTTAAGTGTTTTTCCATGTTTCGGTTGGTTTGAGGCCGTGAGGGGCCGTTTGATCGGTCCCAAAACATGGGACCGAATTGTTAGGAATTCTTGGGGTTTTCCACCATCGAGGCGCCGAAATTGGGGCTGTTTAGGTGTTTTATTTACTTGATTCTTTAAATCATGTATTTGTATGGAAAAAGGCCGGGAATGGGCCGTAGGATCGGTCCCAAAACATGGGACCGAATTGTGGAATTTTTTGGAGATTTTTGGGCTGTCCGTGAATGCCCAGAATGCCCAGAAACTGTTGTGGGCTGTTGTGTTAGAATTTGTGCAATAAATTCTATTTTGGTGATTAGGAGACCGGAAATGGGAATGGAAATCGGTTCCACCAAGAGAACAGGTGTAGGAAGTGTGGTTGCCCAGTGGACAGCCACTTACTGCGTTTGGGACTGTAAAAAGCAGTCTCGGGTTTTGTGATAAATGGAACAGAAATTGCTCCATATGACATTTATGAAATTGTATGAAATGAGTGACTTGATTTGGTGTGGTGTAGAAATCAATAGGTTAATGTAATGAGAAGTTAATATGGAGTCACAATTATGGAATATAATTGTGTATGTATAAACCATTGGGAATAAAGATTGTGATTTGCTCAATTATGGAATATAATTGTGACATAAACCATTGAGATGAAATTATGAATTGCTCAATTGAGCTAAATTGGGTGATGCTTGATGTGTTGGAATTACATGCGTGTAATTGTAGTTGATTGAAAATATGCATATTGACATATTGTGTAAATGATTTTGAAAATGGCATAATGCATTTTCACATACTGCTGGGTAACCTAGAATTAGGTGTGAGTGCTGACATGGATTTTGTAAGCGAGCATGTTTGCGAAGGAATTTCACGGGATGATATTCGGGAGGGGTGGAGTTGGGAGATGGGCGCGGATCATTTCGGATGAGGACCATGAAATTTGTTTCGGAAGCTCTGACCAATTCACCTCGAAGTAGTCCATTATTTTACGAACATTTCGGTAGTGTATTTTCAGAACAACGGGTTTTGTTTGAAATGATTATTTTCTCTCATACATGGCTTAGAAGCGAGTGGCGGAGTGAGTCGGTGAGGACTCGTGACATGGGGACCCAGTGCCATAGACATTCAAGTAGGATGCGTATTTACTTGAGTGTGTTTAATTTGGAGCATTGCTTGCACTTAGGTGGTGAAATGGCCCACTTGAGGCGATTCTCTCTTGGTCTTTAGCTCGGCCACGGAGTCGATGGGACACGCTATTTTCGAATGCAGAGTGCTCGAGGAAGGCGATATTTGAGGTTATTTTGAAGAAAGTAGGTTTGTGGCTTGATGGTTTTTGGACATAACATGTATTAGAATTGTAGATTTTAATATATGTTTGTATAAAATAAAAGTGTAATCAACTATTGAATTATTGGGAGATAATTGGAGAATAGTTGGTATGTTTTTATGAGTATTGGTTTATGAGCCCAAGAGGCATTTTTACTCATGTTGAGATTATATTGCAATTATTGGAATTTGTTTAGGACGGAGTAAATGCGGGTGTATACATGTTTGTATTTGGGTAGAGCTCCCCGTCTGAGGAGGAGACTACGCAGATTTTTCTAAAGTGGCGTCGGGTACTTGGGCCTCCACTTGTATTCCATGAGGATTGTGGGTAGTCAACGGACCCCCGGAGTTTTAGGCGTCACAAATATATATTAATTCCAATTTTGTAGGTACTCCTTACTAGAGGATTGGATATTTATATGGAGAAAATTTTGAAAATTAACCGTTTTAGTAAATTCTACATTTCGTATAAACCAGAAATAGCATGTAATGGTCATACCCACATCAACAACAATGTTCAATATGAACAAAAGGCTCTTATCGACTTCAAAAATGGTCTCACGGATCCCGATAATCGACTTTCATCATGGAAAGGAAACAATTATTGCTATTGGCATGGGATTGGTTGTGAGAATGGAACGGGATTTGTTGTTTCAATTGATTTTCGTAATCCTTATCCTTATCCTCTTGAGAATGAGTATGGGAACCAGAGCTATATGAACTTGAGTGGAGTACTTATTCCTTCATTGATAAAACTCAAGTATTTGAAATATCTAGATTTAAGTTTCAACTCATTCAAGCCCCATTCCAATACCTCGATTCTTTGGGTCTGTGAAAATTTGATATATCTAAACTTATCGGAATTGTGGGTTTATTGGAGCAAGATTCCTTCAAATTTAGGAAATCTTTCTAATACACAATATCTTGAATCTTTCTTAAAGTATTCTAATGATTTATTTATTGAAAATATTGAATGGATGACTAGTCTTGTCTCTTTAGTATCTTGGTGCAAATTATTTCAAACCTCTGATGGTAGGAAGTCAATGGGTTGGGGTGCTAAACAAGCTTCAATGTTAACGAGTGCATCTTGATGGTTGTAGTCTCTTTTGAAGCAAAATTCCATCTCGGGGTCTGTCGATTTGACTTCACTTCTTGTAATATCTATCGGCTCAGCCAGTTCAGTTCCATTTCGAGAATGGCTTTTAAATGTTAGTAGTCTTGTATCAATTGATATGCGTTTGAATATTTTCCATGGGAGAAATCCACTTGGTCTTGGTGAGCTACCTAATTTGCAGCACTTAGATCTATTTGGAAATTATCTTGAAGGCAATATATCTCAACTATCGAGGAAGAGTTGGAAAAAGATAGAGTTTCTCAATTTGGGTATGAATGATTTACATGGTAAGCTTATGTCATCATTAAAAATTGATATTTCTTTATGATAAGAAATATGATGTGTTAATGTATTGTTAAATATAGTTCATGATTAATAAAACTATTGAATATATACTCATATACAATAATAAATAATTATTACATTTAGTTCTTTTGTTGGAAACAATTTTCTTTTTGTCAAAGCAATATTATTTTGAACTTTAAATTTCTTAGAAGGAAATTTAGTTCTTTTTTATCTATGAAAATAATATTTAGTTTAACCGTTTGTGGTTGTAAAGTATACATGTTATGTAACAATTTTTGAATAAGATAAATAATTATATAAAAGATGTTTGTCTACATAACTATAAAAATAATTGTATCTCATAGGAGAATGATTTGTTTTTCTAAGAAAGTCCTTTACTCCCCTTTTTTGATTAATGGTTTATTATTTATTATATCAATAATAAGAATAATAATACTATCATTTTTGTACATTTATTATATTAATTATTCTTTTTATTGATATTAATTATTCTTTTAAGTGTTTTCAATTCTATAATAATAAGCAGACACTAAGTTCAAAATTTATATGACAGTTGAATTAATATATGCTTTTTTTTCACATGCTTTTATATTTGTACTTATTTTAGTTATTAACTGTTTTCCATTTATTATTCTCATGTTATACTTTCTTTCACTATTTATTAAAATTTTATTCTAATTATTATGTTAATTTAGGTGTATCATATTCCTATAAGAATTAAATAATTATAATATACTATTCACTATTTTCGAAAAGCTTGTAACTAATAAATTAAAATAGAAATTGAATAAAATTTAGAAATTACTTGTTATATCACCAAAATGAATTGAATTCCTATTTTTATGTCGAATTCTTTTAATTGATACCTTCAATCATCTTTGCACATTTCCAATTTCATTTTAGTCTCATTAATTTATCTATTATGTGAGATTATTGTAATTTAACATTGAGTATGATATTCCATATTCGAGTTTCCTATAGTATTTTTGTTTCAAAAATATCATAATACTAGGTTGAATTCATATGTTCCTTTAGCTTTATTCTCTAATGGTGCTCTCTATTTTGATTGTAAAATTTGGGTGACCATAATTTTCTATTCATTTTCTTGTAGTTTATAAATAAATGAAAAATCAAACGACTAAAATTGTTTAGTGAATAATTGTTTTTCATTGCTAAAATTAAAATTATTTTTCTTTTCTATTGCTTTTTGTCCAAAATATTAGGTTTGTTATTTGAAACAATGCCATGAATGATTAAATTCTAGTACTAGTATTTACAATATTGAAATAAAATTGCTTTATTTATTGTTATCGGAAAAGGCAAAAAAGAAGGCCAATTACCGATATTTATGTTTATTAATGCATAAGTATAATAAGTACGGTTCAAACTAATTGTTTTTAATGCATTTATTTCCCTGTACTATTTTTTTCATTTGTTTATGGCATAATTTTTAATTAGTAAATATTTTGCTTTTTCTCCTTCTGAGTTCAATTCCAAACTCCATTGGAAACTTTTGCAACTTACAATATACGTCTTTGAGTTATAATAAGTTGAATGGGAAGTTTACGCGATATTATCAATGGGCGAAACTTGCGATTCTAAAGTCCTACGCACAATTTGAGGATTTCTGATTGAATCTGATCAATTGATGGGAAAATTGTCAAACTGGTTAGGTGAACTTAAACATCTGGAAGTGTTATATCTTTATAATGTCATGGTACAGGATGATTTCACTTCTGTTAAAATTTCTATTGATGTTATACTTGAATTTTGCTTCGCCTCTTTATTCCCATGGTATACCTTTTAAACTATTTTATTAAAAATTTTATTATGAATTTTTATGTTTATTTAAACTCCATCAAACAAGCTCTTACATTTTTATGGAAAAGTTTACTATTTCAATAAAGTATCTTTAGAAATAAAATATATAGATGTCCTTTTTAAAATTAATTAGATTAGATATCCACTAATAATTAAATCCTCTTAATTATTTAGATTTAAATGAAAATTGATTTGAATTTTCATGCAATAAACTATCACTAAATTCAAAATACTTTGGCTTATTATCCAAAAATGATTAATATCAATTAGTAATCCTCTAATCTTATAACATTATCAAAAATGGATTATTATATTTATGTTTTATATTGAAAAAGAAAAAAAATGTATCCTTTCGACCGTTTTTATTCACCAGCGCATGAAAAGAATAATTTTCCAATTGTGTAAAATTTAGATAACTATAATATTTCTCATTCATAGTTTCTAGTAGTTTTGTGAATAAATAAAAAATCTCTTGAAATTAAAATAATTCTTTTGGCTAAATAATTGTTTCATTGCTAAATAAGTATATTTTGATAATTTGGTAAAATAATTGTTTTCATTTTGTTCTATCTTCTCTTATTGAACAATTGCTTTTTCAAAATATTAGCCGTTTGTTATTTAAGAAATAATTAGCATGGATGATTAATCCTAGTCTTAATCTTCCAATATTTAAATAAAAATTTCTTTATTTTATTATTACTAGAAAAGACAAAAATGACCATTCTCAATATTTATGTTTCGTAATGCATAAGAATAATATTTTTCTTTAAACTATTGTTTTTTGTAATTTTATTTTCTTATTTGCTATTTTTATCATTTGTTTATTGCATAATTTTTTAATTAGTAAATATTTTACTCTTTCTCATTCTGAGTTCAATTCCAAGCTCCATTGGAAACTTTGCAACTTACAATATGTATTTGAGTTATAATAGCAGATGGAAGTTTACACAAAGATTGTCAATGGAATGAAACTTGCAATTCTAAAGTCTACTTTAATTTGAGGGAATTAGAGTTGTCAGATAATCAATTGATGGGAAAATTACTTAAGCTTGGTTAGGTGAACCCAAGCTTATCTTGGAAGAGTTACATCTTTCTCGCAATCAATTACAAGGTTAGTTACTCACTTCATTAAAATTTTCATTGATGGTATGCCCCTTGATTTTGCTTCAACCTCTTTTATTCCCGTGGTATACCTTTTAAACTTGTAGCGCCACAGCTCGGGGTCGGGATTGACCCCGTCGACTATGAGCTGAAGTGGTCAGGTACACTTTGCCAATCGGCAGTCTCCTTTGTGCGGAACCTCTAGCAGCAATTACCTGCATATGCACGTCAGGCAGTCGATATGCGATATATCGATATGGCCACTTGGGCCATAGCGATACTCAACATACATCTTGGAGCTGAATCCGATATATACCAGTAGTTCTGAGAGTTAATATTTTACTCTTAAACAATGCATATATTAAACGTAAAGTTCTAATACATGTACAACCACCCAAAGCCACATCGGCTTTCTTCACAATAAATCTCTGGATGACGCAGTCCTCTCATACGCTCCATGTACTGTAAAATAAAGGGGGATCCACGGCGGGGTGAGCTAAAGCTTAGTAGGATTCGCCTAAAGTGGGCTGCTCACCATCTAAGTGCGTGTCATTCCAAAGTAAACACGCATTCGAGCAAATCGTGATGCTTGAATGTCTATATAGCGACTTCGGATCCAGGAGTCCTCAGGCTCTCTCACGCTCGCTGGCCTCGTATGAGAATATTTGTTTGATTAGTGGACAACCTCCAGATGAATATATCTGATTGAAGTAAAGCTCAGACGATTGATATACATTATTTGTTGTGGACTACCCTGGGTGAATATATATCAAGTGGCGCTCAGACGGTTGATATATTTAGTTGGACTACCCTCAGATGGTAACATTTTAGACTACCCTCGAACCTTGTTTACACAGACCGTCTCATGCATTTAACTCATCTATAGGATGTTCCGGTGTATGGAATCATGTGCGGGTTCCAATTTAGTCTAATCACATGCAAATATATAAGCATGAATATGCACATAAAAATTAAATCACTAACCATATTGTAAATTATCATTTCAAACACAAAATTAGCTCACTTGGGCATTCAATCATTGAACCTAATGATTCGATTCGAATTACTTAGTAATACATGTTTGTGAAAATATATTCTTAGGAGAACACTGTTGAGAATAGTGAAACCCTCTGAGTTACTATTCCGAAAAATCATAAATCAACGGTTCTGCCATGATACAATTCCATGACCATTCGGTAATGCATACCAAAACACATGGTTTAAATTTATTTACACAAACAGGAATTTGTTTTTAACAGTCCAGAAACCAATGATGAGCATCACCAGGCGACCCACATAATCTGTTCTCGGTTTCACTTTTTGGAGCAAGAATTTCTCTACCATTTAGGTCTCATTGTAAGGGCCAGAAATTCCTAATTTCTAGAATAAGGGCAAAATCGTAGTTTAATTCTGAAGGTATTCGATTAAAAACCTGTAATTAATTCTATAGATCTCTGATGTGGTAGAAGCGGATCGTCACAGTTGGAATGTCGTCTCGCGAAATCTAGTTGGCACGTAAAATTTCACTTCATTTTGAGGCGGTCAGATCGATACCGCGTTTTGAGCATCGTGATTCGGGTCTTAGTAAGTAAATTCGGTCTTGACCCAGAAAGCCACATATAACATGTACTCATGTAAAAGGAGTATGAGTAGAGAAATGATGAAAATGGACCGGTAGGAGTAGTGTAGAATATCAAATACAGTAAAGGGACATGAGGTGTTCATAAATTTGGTTTTAAATGTGATGACAAATAAGGGTAATGACCTTGTTCAAACTGGGGCAAAACAGGAAAGGTAAAGAGAAGTGGAGATGCAGTGGCGCCATTTTTGGAGAGCTTTTAGAGAGAGTGTGTGATTCTCTCTAAGATCGAGAAATCGAATGGGTTGGAATTCGACGAGACGAAGGAAAGCGTTCCACGCGGGTATTTCTGTGGACCCCGGACTGTGGAGTTTCCTCCAAGCTTTCAAGAGAGGTGGGATTTCTCCCTGCCAGGTTTATTCCTATTTTAGAATGTTTTGTTGATGTTCGGTTGTTTGAGGCCGTGAGGGCCGTTTGATCGATCCTGAGTATGGGACCGAATTGATAAAATTTTGGGAGAAAAATGGGCAGCCGTGGCTACTCCACAGAAGCTGATTTGGAGTTCGCAATGATGGGTTTGTGTGTTAAATCATGCTTTGATTAGTGAATTTAGGCGGAATGGCGGTAATTCCGGGTTGATAGAGTGAGCGTTGATTTGTGATCTTTCGGGAATAGTAGCAGGGGTTTCACTATTCCCAAAACAATATTCTAAAATACATTTTTGTGAAAATATGTGTTTGGTTAAGTAATTCGGGTCAATTGCTTGTGTTTGAAGATTAGTCGAGTAGGCTAATTTTGAGGTGTTTGGCGGTTCATAACATGTTGTATGAATTAATTTTTATGTAAATATTTTCATGTTTATATATTTGCATGTAGTTTAGAAGCGTATTGGGCCTTACATGCATTCCATATGCCTTTGGAACATCCACAGGAATATAGGAGTTAGTCGTGAGATGAGTCCCCAAACGAGTTCGGGTAGTCTAAAATGTAAATTAGCCGGGCGGCCCGATTGGTATTTATTCATCGGGTAGTCCCTGGCCCCCGTAGCGCCCAAGCCCGGGGGTCAGTTATTTCTCGTCAGCGCCACGGAAAACAAGTGGATGTCGGGTTACCCGCGCCACTTTAGAAAATCGGGCGAGTCTCCTTTGTGCGGGGCTCTGCGGTCACGAATACTGCGTATACATCTGACTGATCCAAATAAATCTGATATAATCCCAGCGTAGTAAAAAATGCCTCTTGGGCTCATAAGCCAATACTCATAAAATCAATTATCATAACTATTCTGAATTATCTCCCGATAATTCAATAGTTGATTACTTTTATTTTATACAAACATATGTTAAAATCTACAATTCTAATACATGTTATGTCAAAAACCATCAAGCCACAAGCGGCTTCTTCAAAATGGATCGTCTTCTTAAGCGCTCCCTTGTGCACGAAATATAGGGGATCCACGGCGGGGTGAGCTAAAGCTCGATGGGAGAATCGCCCTAAATGGGCTGCCTCACCACCTAAGTGCAGTCGTCTTTCAGAAAGCTCTGTGGCTCAGTAAATACATGATCTACTTGGACTATCTACATGATTACCCCCATGTCCAGTCACTCAGGCTCACTCACACTTGCCTAAGCTATGTATGAAAATAATCATTTCAAAACAAAACTTTTGTTCTTGAAAATATACTACGAAATATTCGATAAAATATGGGACTACCCTCCGGTGAATTGGTTGGTGAGCTTTCGAAATAGTCATGGTCTAAATCCGAAGTGATCTGTTGGCCCATCTCCCAGCTTGATTCTCGGAATATCATCCCTTTGAAATTCCTTTATGGCCTGTCCGTTTTTATAAATACCGCAGCCATTGCACTCACACCTAACTCTATTTACCAGGTGCATATGAAAATCATTATGCCATTTTCAAAACCATTTACACAATATGATAATGTCATATTTTCAATCAACTACAATTACACTCATATGTAGTTAACATCACTCTTTTTTCTTTACATCTTTAATGTGGCTCATAGGCAATCATAATCATTTCAATGACATAACACAATTTAATTCCGTAGTAATTTAATGTCATTGAGAATCTTCTGACTAAAATGATATCTTAACCTACTCTAGTTTCCACACATATCAAGCCATTCGTTTCCATACCATTTCAAGCACACAACACATGGACAATTCCTATCCATTTCCACCTGACAGGGACTATTTTACGGTCCCAAGCAGACAAGTGGGCTGTCCACGGGCAGCCACACTTCCTATCGGTTCCTCTTGATGGAACCGATTTCCAATCAATTCCGGTCTCTAATCACCAAAGCATAATTATTAATAAATTATCACAAAACACCAAATTCAGTCCCAAAACAGCCACGGACTGCCCGAGAATATCTAAAATTCTCTCTACAATTGGATCCCTTATGTTTGGGACGATCAACATACCATTCGGCATTTCTCCTTATCAAGCATGCATTTTAAATGCCAAATTTCCCCTAAACAACCCTAGCATTCTGGACAGTCACGGCCTAACAAAAATCTCTCAAATAAATTCCCACAATTCGATTCCCATGTTTTTTGGGACCCGATCCTCCCAACCCATTCCGGCCTTTTTCATCCCAAATACATGATTTAAAGCCAAAATTCTGGAATTAAAGACACTGAAACAGCCCACAATTCTAGGCAGTCTCGGATGGTGGGAAAATTCCCCGAAATTCTAACAAATTCGGTCCCGTGTTTGGGACCGATCCAGCAACCCCTCGGCCTCAAACCAGCCGAAACATCGAAAACTCATAAAAATGGGAATACGCAGCATAGTAGAGAGAGAAAATCCTACCTTGGGATTGTCAAAACTTCATAAACCCGGGAGGTCACAGCGTAGCACAGCTCAAGCGTAAAGCGTTACCTCCCCTTCTTTTATAAAGTCGAAATCAACGATGCGTTCAGATCACAGGAAAAGCACCCTCTCTCTCTAAACTCTCTCAAACCAAGCTCACTGCATCAAAAATGGCCTCCCACGTTTGCTCTCCATTGGTTTAATGAAGATCACTATTCCTTAATTTGGCACCTAGTGACTTAAGATCGATTCATGCCCATTATGTCCCTCTTCTCTCAGTTTGATATTCGGCACTACCTCGACGTTCTTTCATCATTTCTCTCTCCTTGCACTTATAGTACGTAGGTACATCTTGTTGTGCTTTCGTCACGTCGAGAAAACCAGTTTCACCGGCTCCGGCAACGATGCTGAAAAGCGTGCAGGCTCAGGCGGCCTCGACAAATTCCCCCGAGAGTTTGCGTGCTACCTAGATTTCGCGGGCGATTCAGCAGTTGCAATCCCGGTTTGGTCATCGAGATCTAAATTTAATTACGGATTTGCAACCGTAATTACAGTTTATGTCGAAGTACGATTTTGCCCTTATTCGAAATTGGAATTTCTGGGTTATACACAAACTAAGAATATATCAACCCGTGGAGAGAGGCCAGTTGATATTTATTCATCGGAGGGTAGTCCTGAGCAAATAATATATCAACACGTCGGGCTGGCCGGTTGATATATATTCCTTCGGGTTGCCGCTAATAAAACAATAGTACTCATACACAAGGCTTAGGCAAGTGTGAGAGTCGGTGAGGACTCGGGATCGAGTTAGTCCACGTAGACATTCAAATGGGATCATCCATTTTCTTGAATGTGTGTTTAAGTGGAACATTACCTTTGCGCTTAGGTGGTGAAGTAGCGGCTCAGAGCGGTCTCTGCGGATCTTTGGCTGTGTCATTGGGATCCCCCTTTATTTGCAGTGCGGGGGCGTACGGGGACGGCTGAATCCTAGAAATTCATTATGAAAACCCGAGGATGTGGCTTTGGTGGTTATTACGTATTAGAACTCTTTACGTTTAATATATATGTATTGTTTAAGAAGTAAAAATATTAACTCTTTATAGCTGTGGAGCCTCATAGTTAGTTCTGTCATGTACATGGCCAAGTCTGATTATGACCCAGTGGCCATATCTGAATCTATATATTGCATATAAATGGACTGTTTGGAACTGGTATATCACGATCTTTGTTTTTGAGTAAACTCCCATTACAAGAGACTGCAGATTTTTAAAGTGGCGTAGGTAACCGGTACTCCACTTATATTCCGCGGAGTTGTGGGTGATCCGGACCCCGGTTTTAGGCGTCGACTTGATGATCGAGCTTAGGTATAAAGATCACTGGAGCTCGGGTTTGAACATCCATCACACTGGGTGGTTTGATGTGATAGGTGTGTGGAAACTAGAATGAAAATTTGGAGCTTAAATATGGTTGAGGAAGAGCATCACGCTGGGTGTGATTCGATGTCGGTTCCGGTATGGATTATTTAGGAAAGCGGGGATGAGCCTAAACACTACATACCGTGTATTGGTGTGTTTGTGCGATTTTGTGAATCATTTTCGTGATTGTGTGCATAACATGATTTGCTTGTGTGTTATAATGTTGTTGTCTTGATTGCTTGCCAGATGAGTCAGGAAATATTTAAAATATTTTGGAGTTGCAATTGTAAAACTTAGACAGAAATAAACAAAGTAAATTCATAATTTATTTGGTTTAGGGTGAAGAATTTAATTTTTGAGGTTTCGGTGTAAAGCGCGAAGAATGGAAATAAGCCCCAAAAGTTTATTTGGGTTGTGGGAAAATAAGAAATAAACAAATCAAAAAATAAATTTTTATTAAATTTATTTGGTTTAATATGGAGAAGAAAATATTTTCTAAGATTTTACAGATTAGTAAAATTGAGAAGAAAATGGAAGAAAATAAATTTTATAAATTTATTTGAGTGGAGAAAAATTTTTAATTAGCTTGGAGAAAAAATAAATTTGTAAAATTTAATTTGGTTATAAAGTGAAAGAATAATTTCTAAGGTTTTATATGGTATAAAATTGAAAAAGAGTTAATAAATTTTTATGAATTTATTTGGTGTCGAAAAATGAAAAAAAAATAAGTTTAGTAGTTTTAGGCTTTCCAATTCTATGAAATAATAAATAAAAACATTTATAAAAGAAAAAAATATTTTTTGAAGCGGAAATCGTTTTTGGGCTCTTATGATGCTCTAGTGAAAAAAAAAATTTGTGTTGCGATAGTTTGTATTGCGGAAGAAAGAAGAATGGAGAAATTTGAAATTGTATTACAACTTCCAAAGGCTTGGGGCTTAGTGTATACTGTATTTACTGCTGGAAGGTGTGTTACAATGAAGATATATTATGAGTGGGAGAAGTTGGGAGGAGAAAAGCAATATGTAATACCAAAGTGTGCGACTGAAAGAGCTGATGGTGGGCTGGGCGCCGGGCTGGGTAAATGAGGCGCGTCTTGTGAGCCACGAGTGGCCGACGGCCAGTGTTGGGTGACCAGTGTGTTAGCCATGGGACTGGGCGTGGCGGATCCCAGAGGCTGTGGTGGCGGGGGGCGGCGGAATGTCAGGCGTGATGTGTGGTGGCAGTCTGTGAGCCCAGCCCAGTGAGCAGTCAGTATGTATGGGATGAAGTGTGAGCCTTGATGTGTCTGAAATTTTTGTCAGCTGCATCTTAGGCCAGCCAGTGGTTGGTCTGCTATTTGTAAACCGGATCAGGCTCTTGTGGTTTTGGACAGTTCATTCAGTGATATTTTCTGATGGTGCTCAAATAAACAACCATTGTTTAATGAAATACATTAGAAAGAAATATGTTTAATTAAAGCAAATAGAATGAAATCAAATCAAATTTTGATAAATTTTGAAAATAAAATTTTTAAAATAAATTATAAAAATAAATTTTTTTGAAATAAATTTATTCAAGAAAACAATGTTTGGCATGAAATTGATTCAGTATTCTTGATTCAAGTGTATGATTAAAATTATCATGGAGTTTGTTCATGCCTTGAGACACCTGTATTCATTAAATTACAATTTGAAGTAGTGATTCTGAGCGTGATTGGGGAAATTATATGCACTGCCGAAGTGGGTCTGTTATGGAAAAAAAGATGTCCATAGGATTATGGTTCTGATATGGGTTGGATCTTAGTGACAGGCCTGGAACCTGATAAATGGATGGAGTGATGGTTGGAAATTTACTTTGCCAGGAAATGAACGGGTGGACTCATAGTTTTGTCAATCTTCATGTGTCTTCACGCATTACCATTAGTTAAAAATAAAAACTAACGATTCACCATTTGCCATAACAATTATGCTAATATAAACAATGAGAACGAAGGACATGAAGGAAGTATCCGCGTTACAAAGTCAAGATTCCGCAGGCGAATTGACCCGACTCGTGATCGTGACTTTATTAGAGGCCGTGGGGTGTTGGAAGCTGCTATTACTGAGTTAATGCAGATGACGGGAGATCCTAATATAACCTCGAGAGGTTTGGGCGTATAATCTCAAACATACGAGGTGGGAGCTGGATAATCATGGAGCCATTAGTTATCTGAGATCGAGAGAGTGTTGAAGTACCATGGAGATGCCTCTGGCAGTGGCCCAGATTAAATGGCTGCGTTCTAGCTTAGAAATGAGGCCCAGTCTGAAATTAAATGAAGCGAGGCCTCCGGGACTAAGAGGGCTGGTTGCATATGGGATTTCTCCACACAGGGATTTGTGAGAATGAGTCTGATGTCAAAGGGGTTCTGATTGAGAATCTGGGGACTCTTCCTCCGGTGGACTTAAGATCATGGACATCATGGGGATTAACGATGTCATCTTAAGGATGAGTGGTTGTGGCTTAAGGAATTAAATTATGAGTTATGAGCACTACAGGAGGTTCAGCTATCGGGACGGTACCTGTGTTATTTAGGGATAAACACTGTGGTACCACAGATAGTATACAAGTCAAGTGTTGGAGGATGGATTAATGAACATTCTTTGATATACCACTAGAGAGTGAGTGGAATGGACTTAAGTCCACCTGGGTAGTTTGCAAGTTATCAACGATTCATCTTGATGAGCTAAGATTTTCCTCGCAGAGGTATTGAGCTTTGTGTGAGTTACAGCGCTTTTAAGTGTTGCATGTCTAACAGCTCACGCGGATGTATAGTTGATTCAGGAACTGAGTCAAACCTCGGGGCTATTGAATAGAGGGTTTATTAAATAGAGGCTTTACCGTGGGAAAACGGTTCTGGTGCGAAGACCAGATCAGCCAGTGTGTTAATATTAGTGAGCAGAGTTATGATCCAGTAGTTGCCATTACAGAGTCAGATGATTTATTTGAAGCCAGGTTGAGAGGAAGCGTGAGTCTATCTTCCAGTTGATTCCTTACTTGGTTACCATATCCATTTGAGGATTGGGATCTTGGGATATCTAAAATGACTGTTGGAATTAGGCACTAGTTCTGATGATGCCTTTGGATTATGGTCAGTTCAGCTTCATGGATCCCATGCACAGGATGTTCCAACCCTCATCTGATGGTTTAACAATCAGTCTTCAAGCGGATGACGTTTTGATCTACTCGATTCAGTGGGGCATGGTATCACTTGAGGATTGTTTCTGATGTTAGAGACATCAGGTTGTACATGAGATTCGATTAAGTAAGAGTTTTGGCTTCTTGAGGTGAGATTTTGGGACACGTGGTGCCAAACACCGGGAGTGTCGGTCGACCTAGAAGGTTGGTGGTGATGAGTTGGGAGGGCCGGTCTCCGATCTTGAATCTGGTCTCTTGGGATTGGCTAGATATTACGGAGGATTCAAGAATGGGCAGTTTTCCATTCGGCGGGGATTAGAGATTTCATGCCTCTCCCAGGATGCTGGACATATGCGTTGGGATGATCGACCATAGAGAGTGAGAATACTTGGAACACTCGGGATACGGGTGTTGGTAGTTAGAGGGAGGATCAGTTTCTCTGGATTACCGGGAAGAGCGAGGAAGACTTATGCTTCACATGGATTTAGGATTGGGACTGGATTGAGCATGGTGACGAGTTGCCGGGGCGGGATCCAAGACTTTGGGAAAAGGAGTGCATCCCAGTTCATGTGGGACGAGGAGAGTATAAATTCATTCCTCACACCTGATGCGGTCGAAGACAGTTTGGTTTTGAAGTGCTATCTGGCTTTGAAGTAGCCTGTGAATGGGCGGAGGGACGGAGTGTGGGTGAGAGTCGGGGGCGCGGTTCGGAGTTACGTGACAGACGTGAGTGGACCATATAAGATTAGTACGACCTATTGGTCGTTGATGTCAGTTGACATGGATGAGTTGATAACCCGCCAGTTTGTCAGTGGTGAACCTAATAGGGTTGTCATATTCGACCGCGGCATTGGATTTCAGGCTTAGAGGTTGAGCCTTTGAAATAAGTAGATGTTCTTTCTTTGAGGTGTAGGTGAGTTGACGATGGTCGGATTATGGTGAGATCTCCGAGATTCTACTCATGGTGGACCCGGGGTAGGGCGTCATGGTATGACATTATTGCGTGCGTGTGCATGATAACATCGCGTCAAGTCGGGTGTGGGTGCACGGTATGGTCATTCACCACTCTTGGTGAAGGAGGGTTGAGTTTGTCTTTGAGACTCGTCCCAGTAAAAACTCTCATAATTGAATCGAAGAAAATGCCAAAGGCCTTTCGAAGTGTAAGCCGAAGAGAGTTATGTAATCAGAGGATGAAAACGCGAGACGTGGATTTATCCACGGTGAGGTTAATTGATAGAATTGATTGGTGACTGAGTTTGGATAACTATTCAGGAAATTGCATTAGGTGTTGAGGCTGGCGAGAGCTTGGTAAATGGATGTCATATGACATGGACTAGACAGCGGTCAGGTGGATTATGATGATTGTAACCTTGGAGGGTGCCAGTGGCCAGTAATAGGGTTACGTGTGCATGGATTACATACGGGGTGTAGAGGAGCATGTTCTGCGAACATGTGTCTGGGTCCCATAAGGGTGAAGTTAATTGCCCTTAGTGGGATTCACACACAGCCAGCAATTCTTCAGGCGAGTGTCTGAATGGCTGCATGAAGTGGCATGTTGTGGGAGTATGTAGATCGTAATTATATTGGACGAGGTGGAAGAGGAGCAGAAACCATTGGTCACGATCACGATTAGAGGCCTTTGGAAGGTGGAGAAGCGTCTGATAGCGTCTTCTCACGCCTGGGGCGGCGGAAAAGGCTATGCGGATGTGCTGGCGTGTTGCCAGGGTTGAGGTTAGTGATCACGCTTCCTGAAGGTGAATCCTAAGAGAGGAGGTCGTGTCTCTATGAGCGTGAAATATCGCGAGGTTCATCGGACCTTCGAGATACTCGAGAGGATAGACACCTCGTAGTCAAGCACCTGCTAGCGTATCGCCCAAAGATGACATAGTCTCACGAGGTGTTTCCACGTCTCGCATGCTCCTAATTATGCACCCGCATCCACTTCATGTGGTGGATCGGGGGGGCGATCGAGAATGACACTCCGACGACCTCGATGGTGACCGCTGCACATCAAGGATAGCCGCATCTGCTCATGCACGCAAGACCCGTGAGGCTAGTGAGAGTGCTACACAGACTGAGTGGAGGAGTCCACGTGGGAGTCGAGACACGATGGCGGGCCGCTTATCCCTTCATAGTGGATGAAGATACGTGGTTTAGCCGCTTAGCATTTAAACGACTAGTTTACATGCATGATAGAGTGTCGCTTGCATATGCATGTGTTTGATAATGATCGTTTCGAATTTCGGGACGAAATTCCTTTTAAGGAGGGGAGAATGTAAGACCCGAGAAATTCTAATTTCGAATATAGCAAAATCGTACTTCAATTACGAAAGTGAAATTCGATTAAAAACCCTGTAATTAATTCTATGACCGATGGTGAAATGGATCATACCGCTGAATCTAGGTTCGCGAATCGGCTTGGCACGTAAAATTTCATAATTTTCCGAGACAAATAGTCAACACGCTGAGGCATCGTTCAAAAGTCGTAAACCAATTCGATGTGACGAAGCCACATATAACATGTACTCATGTACCATAAGTGGTATGAGTAGAGAAATACGAAAATTAATTCGCCGTAAATACGACATCAAATCCGGGTAAAAGAGGGACATAAGGGTCATTATAAAATTCCTTGATTTTTAAGCTCACAAGCATTTATTTAAATAATTAATAGCCGAATTCCTCTTCAATTAAACCTAAGAGCCAAAACGGGAAAGGCAAAAGTGGAGATGCAGTGGCTTCATTTTTGAGAGCTTAGAGAGCGCCGCTTCTCTCTAAGATCCCGAAACGGACCGTTGGAATTCGACCGAGCTGTTAAGGAAAACGCTCTACGCGGTTGGGCGCTAAGCCGGACCCCGGATTTGTGGAGTTTCCTCAAACTCCAAGAGGTAGGATTTCTCCCTACTTGGGTTTTATTCATATTTTAAGTGTTTTGTTGATGTTTCATGGTTCGGTGTCGCCAGCTGCTTTGATCGGGGTCCCAAAATACGGGACCGAATTGATAAAATTTTGGGAGAAAACGGGATAAGTCTGCGGGTCGCTTCCACTGCCGACGGTTCACAATGATGGGTTTGTGTGTTAAATCATGCTTTGATTGAATTTGGGCCTGAATGTTTGAATTTCGTTCGCAAGGAACCGCTGATTTGTGATCTTTTTATGAATAGTAACCGAGGGTTTCACTATTCCCTAAACAATATTCTAAAATACATTTTTGTGAAAATATGTGTTCGTTAAGTAATTCGAATCGACCCTATTATGGTTTCAAGATACCAAGGTAGCTAATTTTGGTGTTTGAAAATCGATTTCATAACATGTTGTATGAATTAATTTTTATGTAAATATATTCATGTTTATATTTGCATGTGGTTTAGACTGTATTGAACTGCATACATTTGACCCATATGCACTCGAACATCCTGCGAATATGCGAAAGCAATAAGTAATGATGAGTCTAGAGAAACAAAGGTTCTGAGGGTAGTCTAAAATGCACCATCTGAGCGGCCCATTTGATATTTATTCACTCCGAGGGTAGTCCACAAACTAAAGAATATATCAACCGTCTGAGCTACTCGCCTTGATATTTATTCATCTGAGGGTAGTCCACAAACAAATAATATATCAATCGCCTGAGCGGCCCACGGATATATATTCACTCCGAGGGTTGCCCACTAATAAAACAATAATTCCCTATACAAGGCTTAGGCAAGTGTGAGAGAGCCTACGAGACCTTGATCCGAGTTGAGTCACGAGACATTCGGGGCAGATCATGCATTTGCTCAATGCTATGAAATTGGAACACAGATCGCACTTAGTGGTGAGTAGCCCACTTAGGGAGATTCTCCCATCGAGCTTTAGCTCACTCCCGTCGTGGATCCCCTATTTTACAGTACAAAGGAAGGCAGGCGAGAGACTTACTCGTCTCTAGAGATTTCATTAATAAGAAAGCCAGATGTGGCTTTTCAAAGCGCTGCATGGCTGTAACTCTTTACGTTTAATATATGTATTGTTTAAGAGTAAAAATATTAACTCTCAGAACTATCGTAGATATAGTCGATTCATAACAAGATGCATGTTGAGTACGCTATGGGCCCAAGTGGCCATATTGGATATATATTGCATATATTGGACTGCTTGGGGGATGTATATGCAAAGACTGTTGGGGTGTAGCCTCCCGTACAAAGTGAGACTCGCCTCGATTTTCTGAAGCCTCGCTTCTGCAACCCGACCCCACTCAGATTCCGCGGGGCTGACGGTAGCTCAACGGACCCCCAAGGTTTCAAGGCCACACTCATAAATTCACCTCAAAGCATAATTTATTGAATAAATTATCACAAGGACCATAACAAATCAGAATGTCTAGATTGCCCAAATTCCGCCTCCCAAAATTCTAACACTCTGGCCCCATGTTTTGTGGCCGATCAAGCGCCCCATTCCCTACTTTTATCATCTCAAGCATGCATTTTAAATGACGAATTCCACACAAACAAATTTCCACTTCGCTCAGGTACCATGTCCAACCCAAAATCTCAAAGAAATTCCCACACCGGTCCCAAGTTTCGATCGATCAAACGGCCCCTCGCCCGCTCAAACCAACCTAAACATTTAAAACCCTTAAAATGGAATAAAATGCAAGTAGGAGAAAATCCTACCTCGAGTTGTCAAAACTCGCAAACCCTGCCCACGCTGCAGCCGCTCCGTAACGTTCCCTTCGTCTCACGAAACTAACTATCCGATCTCCCGTGATATCTAAATATAGCGAAGAGCATCTTCTCTGTAGTAAAACTCCATCGGGGCTACCGGTTCCCAAGAAATGACTTAATGTTTTTCGTCTTTTATTAATGAAGAAGAACACTATTCGACTGGTTTCTAGCGACTTAAAATCAAAATTAAACGCATCTCATTACGCCCTTCTATTCCCGTATTTGATATTCCCAAGACAACCTCACCCACCATTTTTATCATTTCACCATACCACTTATGGTACATGAGTACATGCTATACGTGCCTTCGTCGCGATCGAAAATCGATTCACTCGTTCGAAACGGATGCCGAAAAACGCGCAAGGCCGACTGAATCGTCCCGTAAAATACGAAATTTTACGTGTTAATTAGATTGCGAGACGATTCCAACTAAGTATTAAATCCATTTCATCATCCGAAAATCTGTAGAATTAATTAAGTGGATTTTAACTGAAATACCATTTGTAATCGAAATTACGATTTTGCCCTTACTCCGGAAATTGGAATTTCTCGGGTCTTACATTCTCCCCTCCTGTGCGAACGCCCCGAAATTCAGGACAATCATTAATCACGACATGCATGTGCAACGCCAAGACTTCTACCATGCATATAAACAACCATTTAAACTTCTTTAAACGACTAAAACCACGACATCCATCTCTTAAACAAGAAGGGATAGGTGGCCCGCAACGTGTCCTCGCGCACCCACGCTGACTCCCTCCACCCACAAAGGCCACCATAGCACTTCACTAGCCTCTGGCCAGCCCCTGGGCGCCGCAAAACATGATCACTCGCCATCAACACGTAATAATCGGTCCCTCCTCGAAGGTCCCATCCGTGTTAACCTCAATCTATCCCCAATCCACCACATGAGCTGAATCTGGAGTATATTCTCGGAGCATGGAGACGTGAAACACCTCGTGGACACCTAACATGCTGGGCGGTAACGCTAACCCAGACGCTGATAAAGGCTCATCCTCTCGAGCATCTCGGCACACAAACCTCTGGGCGATAGCTTCCCGTGCTTGCCGAACCTGACCACTCCCCTCTTAGGAATCACCTTCAAGGAAAAGTGATCACCAACCCGAACCCATATCGACGCTCTACATCTACATAGCCTTTCCGTTGTGCTCGAGCCGAGAAGACGCCGTCGTATAAAGCTCACCTTCTTTGGCGTGTCTCTAATCGTGATCAGTGACCGCAATGGAGTTCTCTTCTGTTCTGGCCCAACTCTATCTAAGGATCTGTATGGCCTCCCATGCACAAGGCCTCATACTCAGAACATTCGTATACCGCCCGATAGCTATTGTTGTAGGCGGCACCCACTAAGGGCAATTAATCCTCACCTTATGATCCAGACACATGTTCGCAACATGCCCTCTAACACCCGTGGCGTAATCCATAAGCACACGCACCCCACACAACCCTCGCCGTGTGTAAACGCTAACCTCTCCAAGGTCCCAATCACTGACAATCTAATGGACCATCGACCTAGTCCATGACATGAATGACATCCATATACCGAGCCCCCCACTAGCCAACAACACCTAATGCAATTTCCAAAGGGGTATCCAAATCTCGAGTCACTCTCGACTCCTATCACTTAACTCTAAGTCTACGTGATAACCATGTCCGTGTGTTTTCATCTCGAGCAACACAACTCTTCGGCTTACACTTCGAGCCTCTTACATTTTCTGATTCAAACTATGAGTCTTCACTGGACGTAGTCCTAAGGACAAACTCAACCCACACTCACCAAAAGCGGTGAATGACCATACCGTGCACCCACATCCGACTCGACATGATGTTACCGTGCACGCGAACGCAATAATTCCATACTGCGACACCCAATCCCGGGCAAAACCTGGGGTCCACCATGAGTAGAACAGAGAGATTTCTCACTATAATTCCGACCTATCAAATACCTCACCCTACATCCTAGGGAACATCTATTCCTTGCTTCTCTAAAAGGCCTTTAACCTCTAAGCTCAATCCATAAACGCCGCTAGCTGAAAAGGACAACCCTATTAAGGTATCACTATCGACACAACTGGCGATTACAACCCATCCATGTCAAGCCCGACACCAACGAAATCCTGGTCAGTCTACCACTCTAAGGTCCACCACGCCCGTGGCAACTTTGATCCTGTCTCGACTTCTCGACGCACACTCTGCCCTGTCATGTCACTGAAGTGCTCAGAGTAGCACCTCGAAACTCAAATCGGGTCCCTCTAACCCTACTAGGTGTGGAGGGAATGAATCAGTATACTCTCATGTCCCATGCCCAATCGACTGCATTGTCCCAAAGTCTGGGATCCCCGACTCTCGGGCAATCCCGCTACCAGCCCAATCCCGGCCCCTAGCCTTGAAACTATGGGATGGCGTAAGTATTCTGCTTCTTCCCTAACTAGAGAGCCGATCCTCCTCACTTACACCCGCATCCAGTGTTCCAAGTATCCTCAATCTCTTTCTATGGCAGTAATGGGCCCAACCATGGTCCATATCCCGTAGCGAATCTCTCACGTATCTCGAATATTGACATTCTGGCCAATCCAAAGTGGCATCACCGTAAACTCAAAGTGCCCATAACGCGCTCCCAAACGCCGTCTTGTGTGATGTCCACTTCCCTAACCCCTCATTGATGGTAACCGCCATGAGGCCTATCTTCGGGAGTAGACTGCACCCACTTAATCGACAAACAAATTCGTCAATCCCCGCACGGGTACCGATTCTTGATCGTAACTCCCGTTCAATCAAGCCAGTCAATGCACTGGGGCCGAAGTGGGTTCAGCTTCTTCTTCTTTCTGCAACAACTGCAGCGCCTCATGGCGTAAGTGCTCATTTAATGAACCCCTTGTCCAAGAAATTTTCAGAGTCGGACTCGGGTTCCGCAACTCACCTGCCATCCTGGCGCGAGTCACAGACGGTGAAATATCGGTGTAACTCACCACCAAGTCTACATCCCTATGTAAAGGTACCCGTAGCTCATCCGGAAAACATCCACATACTCGCATACTAATGGAGGTAGATCTAAGTCCGGTCTCACCTCGCCCTCTGTGTAAGGCTCATACTAACCCGTTCAACTGGTCCCCCGACACTCGGGACCCCACACCTGTCTGGGGCAAAAGATCATGCCGACCCCCCCCCCCCCCCCCTTAAATACAACACGAGTAATCACCCCCGCGTGTAGCTGTAACTCTCCTACGCTCACCCAGAATCGATCCGGTAGCTTCACCGCCTAGTCCATCCTTAGGATGACATCGAACTCAGACATGACCATGATTCTCAGGTCCACTATGAGTAGAGTCCTCGAGATCTCTAACTCGCAACCTCGACCTATTATTCTTATTCTCGCCCTAATCCCTAGGGGAGACTCACGTACAACGGCTCCTCTAAGATCTCTAGAGGTCCTTGCCCATCTCCATCATATTTGGGCCTCATTCTCTAGCTAGAACGCAACTGGGCCTAATCCCGGCCGCGCCGAGGTAATCTCTATAGCCTCTAACACTTTCTCGATCCGCATGAACCAATGGTCGGCCACCACCTGACTCCTCACCCCGTGAATGCTCTGAGGACAGATGCCGCCCAAACCTCTCGGGGGTTACTAGGGTCTCCCGATACTTACTATGCTAGCCCTCGTGCGATAGCGTACCACTACAACACCTACGCCTACAAATGTGACGCCCCAAACCCGGGGTCCGCACACCCGTCAACCTACGGAATACAGTGGAGGCTCCAGCCAACTGGTCGCCACTTTTAGAAAATCGCATAGTCTCCTTTGTACTGAGCTCTACCCAAATACAAACCCAGAAATAACTCGTGATTTACTCCGTCCCAAATAATCCAATATATACAATATATATCCACACGCCACTGGGCCCATAACTAATACTCATTATAACACATATCACAACTATTCTCCAATTATCTCCCAATAATTACATAGTTGATTACACTTTTATACAAACATATATTAACATCTACAAGTCTAATACAGGTTATGTCCAATACCATCAAAATCAAGAACCCGTTCTACAAAACGACCGTCTTCTCGAGCGCTCCCCGCACCGAAATAAGGGGTCCCATCGATCAGGTGAGCTAAAGCTCAAAGAGGAGAATCGCCCTAAGGGCTACTCAACGCCCAAGTGCAATGCTCCAAGTAAACACACACCGCAAATACATGATCCTACTCTGAATGTCTACGATTACCCCATGTCACGAGTCCTCACCGACCACTCACACTTGCCTAAGCCATGTATGAGAAAATAACTGTTTTCAAACAAAACTTTTGTTCTTGAAAATATACTAACAAATATTCTGATGGGGCCACGACTACCGGCGCTAATTTGTCGCGCAAAGCTCCAAACATCACGCCCTATCCTAAACGACATCTGTATTGCCCATCTCCCAACCCAATTCTCCGAAATATCATCCTGTGAAATTCCTTTCGCAACCATATCCGTTTTTACAAAAATACCTTGTCATGCACTCACACCTAATTCTAGGTTACCCAGTGCATATGAAAATGCATTATGCCATTTTCAAAATCATTTACACAATATGTCAATATGCATATTTTCAATCAACTACAATTACACGTACGTAATCTCAACACATCAATCATCACCCACTTAGCTCAATTGAGCAAATCATAATCTCGTCCAATGTATTTACAAACACAATTTAATTCCATATAATTGTGTCATTTTGTTAACACCTTAAGCATTAACCCATTAATTCCTTGATCGACCAACTCTCCAAATTAATTTCTACACATACCAAGCCATTCAATTCACACAATTTCAATGCCAAAACACACTTGATCTTTATGACCATTTCACATGAACCCTGGACTGCTTTTAACAGCCCCGAGTCTCCGCCATAGCTGGGCCTGCCCACCCGGCAGCCCATGTTCAACCTCGCCCACCTTTCTTGGAACCGAATTTCTTACCATTCCTCTATCTTATAAACACCAAAGCATAATTTATTGAATAAATTATGATACAAAGCTCCCAAACAGTCCCCACACCCTGTCACGGCTGTCCAAAAAGTCTAAAAAATTCCACAATTCGGTCCCATGTTTTGGAACCGATCATACGGCCCATTCCCGACCTTTTTCCTATAAATACATGATTTAAAGCAAAAATTCTGGAATTAAAGACCCAAACAGCCCCTAAATTTCAAGGGGCCACTGACAAGGAGAAAATCCCCAAGAATTTTCTAACACCTCTGGTCCCATGTTTCGGACCGATCAAACAGCCCCTCACTCGCCCAAACCAACCGAAACATCGAAAACACTTAAAAACGGGAATAAACACAAAGCAGTGGCAGTAATCTTACCTCTTGAGAGCGTCAAAACTCGCAACCGGTCCACGCGCAGCCGCCTCCGCGTGAATCGCTCTTCGCTCATTGGCCGACCACGACAATGGATAGTCAGATTTTTAGAGCAGAAGCTTTCTCTAAAGATTTCAAAATGGCCACTCGCAAGAAGAATTCCTGGTTCTTCACGTTTAGCCTTTAAAAATTTTAAGAGAACTATTTACAATTTTGGTCATCTTAGTGACTAAAAATCAAAATTCCATAATACCCATTATGTCCCTTCGTATTTGATATCTGCAAGACTATCTCTACTGCTCATTTTCATCATTTCTCTACTCATACCAATTTACAGACATGAGTACATGTTATATGGCTTTCTGTCACTGTCGAAAAACCGCTTTTACAAAGACCAAACGTAATGCCCTCGAAAAACGCGCCGACCGACCGTCTCTAAAATTACGAATTTACGTGCACAGATTTCGAGACGATTCCAATCCAAGCAGAATCCGCTTCGCCATCCGAGATCTAGAGAATTAATTACGCATTTTAACCGTACTATAATTTTCAGAATCAAAATTACGCTGGGCCTCTTATTCTAGAAATAGTTCCATCTGCCCTACATTCTCCTCTTAAAATGAATTTCGTCCCGAAATTCAGGACAATCACTATCACTTACATGCATTTGCAACGTGCACTCTACCATGCATGTAACTAGCCATTTAAATCTTAACAACTAAACCACGTACCTTCATCCTTAAACAAGAAGGGATAGGTAGCCCGCATCGTGTCCTCGCGCTCCCACGCTGACTCCTCCACTCCACAGTGCCGCCATAGCACCTCCTCATTCACTTCACGGTCTCAAGGTCGCAAAGACCCAATCACGGCTATCCGTAATGCACACCTGGCCTCCCTCAAGGTCCCATCACCACAACCTCAATCATTCCCTAATCCAATTACACGGGTCGGATCCGAGTATTTTCCGAGCATGGAGATGTGGAAATAATTCCTCGGGACACTGACATGTCACGGGCTGTTAACGCCAACCTAAAGCAAAGGTGTCTATCCTCTCATATCTCGAAGGTCCAATAAATCTCTGCGATAAATTTTCTTCATGCTCATCGAACCCGATCACTCCTCCCTTTGTGTATCGCCTTTTAAGAAGACGTGATCCCTAACCTCGAACTCTAAAGGTCGACGTCATACATCATCATAGCTCTTCTCGCCGCCTCTAAGCCGCAGAAGACGCTTATCGTATCAAGTCACCTTCTCATGTGTGTCTCTATCGATCGTGACCAAGTGATGGAGCTCTTCCACCTCGGGTCAACATAATCTGGCATCTACGTGGCCTCCCATACAATGCCTCATACCTGCCATCCGTATACTCGCCCGATAACCGTTGTTGCAAAGAATTCCACTAAGGGCAATTAATCTGCACTTCTTATGATCCAGACACATGTTCGCAACATGTCTTCTAACACCCGTATGTAATCCATACATACGTGAACCCTACACACCACCTCAAGGCTGCGTGTAAACGCTAACCTCTCCAAGGCTCACAATCACCTAATAACTACTCAGGACCGGGTCAATCTAGTCCACGCCGTGAATGACATCCATATCACGAGCCTTGCGCTCAACAACACCCAATGCAATTTCCAAAAGGGTATCGAATCTCGAGTCACCCCTCGACTCCCAAGACTCAACTCTAAGCCCACGTGTAACCATGTCCCCGTGCTTTCATCCTCGACATACAACTCGTTTACACTTCAAGCCTCTTACATTTCCCTCGATTCAACTATGAGTCTTCATCGATCGTAGTCCTAAAGACAAACTCAACCCACACTCACCAAGAGTGGTGAATGACCATATCAAGGTAACCCACACCCGAACACTCTACGATGTTACCGTGCACACGAATCCACAATGCCATACCGTGACACCCTATCTCTGGGTCCACCACGCAGCAGACCGAAGATCTCTCATTCCTAATCCCGACCTATCTGATCAACTCTCACCCTACTTCCTAGGGAAGAACATCTATTCCTGGCTTCTCAAAAGGTCTTAATCTCTAAGCCCAAATCCAAGGCCGTGTCGCATGACAACCCTACTTAAGGTCCCACTCATCGACAACCCGATGGTCAGCCAACTCATCCACATGTCAAGTCCGACATCGCAACCAATATGTACTCACCCCAAGTCCCGCTACGCCTGCCACAGAACTCTGATCTGCATCCCCATTTCTGACTCACACTCCGTCCTTCGCCATCCCCAGTTGCCGAGAGCAGTCGATAAAGACCCGTGTCCAAACTGAATTCCTCCGAATCTGCACTAGCTGGAGGAATGAATCATACTCTCCCGTCTCTACTACTTAACCTGACCTGATTGTCCCAAGGTCTTCGGGATCCCCCGTCTCGTGGGAAATCTCGTCACTCATGCTCAAACCTGGCCCTAGTCTTAAAACTAGTGTGAAGCAGGTCTTCGCTCTTCCCGAATCCAGAGAAAGCCGATCCTCCTCTGCTAACAACACCCATCCCGAGTGTTCCAAGTATCCTCGATTTCTCTCTATGGTCACCGTGGTCAGTCCCAACCATGGAGTCCATATCCCAGGCGAAATCCTACAATCCCGCCCGAATGGACAACTCTACCATTCTCGACCTCGATACCCAAATTAATCCCAAGAAACCACGATTCGAAGATCGACATTCTGGGCCTCTCCCAACTCATCACGGCCTCGACCTTCTCTAGGTCGACTGACACTCCTGATGCTGACACCACGTGTCTCAAAAATCTCACCCTCGCAGTTTCAAAACTCGTGACCATCGAACTTGGCGCATAACCGATGGTCTCTTAACAAATTGTGAAAACAATCCTCAAGTGATACTCATGCCCCACTCACCTGAGTAGATCAAGATATCATCCATGAAGACTACGACAAACTGATCTTGTGATACCCCAGAAAATCCAAGATTTTGGATAAAGGGGAAAATAGAAATTTCGGTTGAAAATCCGGAATTTTTCTAGATCTCGGATGACTAAACGGACTTCTCCGTTGAAATCATCTCGCAAATTTAAATTTCTACCACATCGAATTCTCAGATTCGATGTGGTCTGGATTTCACGCTTTTCGAGTATGCTGGGGTGTAGGATGACACATGGCAAGATAAGGGGATGCCACTTGGCACCATAAAGGTGTGACACTTGGCACTAAAGAGTAATGGCTCACAATTAGCCATGTGTGGGAAAAGGAATCCCATGGCTCACATTAAGCCATGTAAATGATGATGTCATAAAAGGAATTTGGAAAATAAAAAGAAAAAGAAGGAAAAAGGGAGAGCCACTCATTTGGTTTGAGGAAAGGGAGAGGAAATTTCCTCCCTTTGACCGGATGTGAGATGTGCTCTAAATTAGGGGAGAGAAATGAAAAGAGAAAGGAGAAAATGAGGAGAAATGAAAGGGAAATGAGATGAGAAAAGAGAAAAAGGAAAAGAAAAGCAAAAAGGAGAGAAAAGAAAGGAAGGAAAGAAAAAGAAAGGAAAGAATCCGTAGAGAGAAAAGGAGGAAAAGGAAGAAGGAGGAAAGGGAAAAGGAGGATTTTCCCTGCTTCGGCCGACGCTTGAGAAAGTTCGAGGACTAAAGTCGCGCACGCTGAATGATCTACGCGGCGATATTCAAAAGTCGAGTTTCGACAACTCCAAGAGGTGATATTTTTCCTACTTGTTACTTTAAATTTCAAAGGCTTTATAATGGTAGGGGTTGCTTATGGAGGCCATGAGGTCATGTGAATTAGTTCCAAGCCTCGGGACTACAGATGATCACTTAATCTATTGCCCGACCGTGGAGTTAGAAATTACTGTAAACCTGTTTCTGGACGCTATGATTTATCGACGAGATGACAATCATCGGAACCAATATGGTTCATTGCTTGTATGCCGCTGAGAGCACTTCGCTGAATGGTCCCAAGTCAGACCTCGTCGGTGTTATGGCTTGCTTGAATAACATGCGCGGGTGTGGAAATGTGTGATATCGATGCATGCTATTCATGTATCGATATGTTTTGTACTTTATGCAAATTATACGTATAAATTATAATTATCCATGGTGTAAATGTTTTATGTAGTGCTCATTCATGCATGTAACATGAGGAAAATGCATTGGCATCATGCATTTTTATATGCACGGTCACATCGCTACGTCGGGTGTGGGTGCAGGTAAGGTTCATTCATCAAGCAGCAGGAGCCGGGTCGTGAACTCGGAAAAATGGGACAAAATCCAAGGTAGAGATTCACGAGTGTGTAAATGATCAAAATGATAAATTACATGTTTTCGCGGAGCAAGTCAGTAGATCCCAGGGTGAAAAGTCCCACCGGTTATTCACTCGCTTAGACATGAATCCCGACGACGTAGTTCGCGGAAAATGTTGAAAAGGCGGTTACGCCCTATTTGCTGCAAAAACCCTAAATCCGTGGGCTCCACAAAATAAAGGAAAAGAATCAAAATCGCTTTTTGATAAATAAATCGAGGGTTTTCCAATGGTTTAGTCGGGTGTGTGACTGGTTTATTTCACATTTTAAGATTCCGTGTGAGGGAGCTTCCGCTGGGACTCAAAGCAAGTGAGCATGGTACGTATCTCATGCATTTATGTACATTTCATATAATAAAATGATAATGGTATAATGATTGCTTGTTTATATATGCCATTGCATATGCATTTTAGGTGGGAGTAACCTCAGAGGAAAACTTTCTATCGTGGCTTTGCCTCACTCGTCGTGGGACCCTTCGTGCACAGTACTATCCAGGAGACTCAGACGCAAAGAGAGGTATCTTTTGAGAAGAAAGCCAACATGTGGCTTTGAGTAAATATTTTGTAAATATGTATAAATCTTTTTGTAGAACAAACATGATAACTATGTGAATATAGTTGAGATAATTATTTTGAGTATTTGGCTCAGGCCCAAGAGGCTATTTTTACTCTCAGTATGCCTCTCGCGGATACGAGATATAAAGATTTTCCGCAGGCTGACGGGTGGTCAACGGACACTTTATTCGGGGCGCCACGCATCTAAAATAGGGTTGGAATACTTATGCATGAGATCCACGAATGCTACTGGCAAGATTCATCAATCCGAAGAGCATCATCAGAATCATAGTGGTACCATAACGTCCTAAACGTCTTAGTGGATATCCGTATCCCAACCCTCAACCGGCTGAAAATCCGCCGCGAAGGTCTATCTTGGGGTAGACTCGCTCCTCCTCAACTCGGTCAAATTAATCATCAATCCTCTGCGAATAGGTATCGATTCCGGATCATAACCCCGTTCCACGCCTCTATGGGCCGACGCAGACAAATAAGGGTCTCTGGCCTTCTTCGCAAATAGAATAGGAGCGCCCCATGGTGAAGTGCTCGGTTTCATAAACCCCTTGTCCAATAGCCCTTGTAACTGGACTCTGAGTTCCTACAACTCAACTGGTGCCATCCTATGTGGAGTCATAGAGATGGTTGAAGTACCAGGGTGTAACTCGATACCGAAGTCTACATCCTCATGAGTGTAGGTCCAAGCAGCTCATCCGAAAATATCCACATATGTTCAAGAAAACTACCGAGGTAGATCTTAAGTCCGGTCTCACTCGCCCTTAGGGTAAGGCTCGCTAGCCAACTCCGCTCAACCGGTCCCGACACTTGACTCGATACCGTCTCGGGGCAAAATATCGTGCTTCGGCCCCCTGAATACAACAACACGAGTACCGTCCCGTGTAAAGCAGAATCCCCCGCGCTCACAATCGACACAACCCCAAGTCAAGCCACCAATCCATCCCGAGGATGATGTTAAACTCGACACGCTCCATAATCCCCTCGCGGCCCACCGCTGAAGCAGGTCCCGATCTCCAACTCGCAACCTCGACATATCATCCCTATTCTCGCCCCTCTAATCCCAGGAGAACCTCACGCACAACGACTCCCTCTAAGGTCTCAAGAGGTCCTTGCCCATTTCCATCATATTTCGGGCCTCTATTCTAGCTAGAACGCACTAGTCTATCTCTGGTCAGGTCGTGAGGTAATCTCCATGTAACCTCTCTAACACTTTCTCGACTCTCGTGATGAACCAACGGTCTCCGTCACCATCTGGGCCTCTTCCCCGTGGAATGCCTGAGGACGATGCGCCCTAAACCTCGGCTGGGTTACTAGGATCTCCGTCTACCCGCTATACCACTCGTGCTATAAAGACTGGCCGTAATACTCCACAAATCCCAGGCAAAAGTCCGATCAAACACCGGTGGTACCCGACCGCACTCGCGGATCGCCCCACGTCCCGTCCGACCAGCCATCTATACCGCCCAATGGCAACAAGAGCTTCTAATTTTCACTACCTAACTAGTAATGCGTATGCCGACACTAATAGACTTGACAACCATGAACTGACCCGTTCATTTTCTAAGTGGCGCTAAATTCCAACCACTCAATCATTTCATTATTTCAAGAAGGTTCTAGGCTCTCTTGTTCATTTCAGTATCCAACTCCCTAAGGTCATAGTCCATAACCTTAGCATTCACCCTTTTTCCTATACGCATTACACCATGCATATAACTTCCTACGCAACTACCGCGCAATCCCGATTTCAAATGGTAGTTAATCCAATACAGTATCTCTAAGGCATAACACAAAATTTCGAGACATTAATCATACACATAACCCAGTGTATACGCAATCAATTTTGCCTTTAAAATATTGTTTTCAACAAAATTTTATTTTCAAAAATTTTATTTTTGAAAATTTTATTTTTCGAAAATTTTATCAAAATTTATTTGATTTTATTTGATTTTTATTTGAATTTAATAAAAAAAAAAAATTTCGAAAATTTATTTTACAATGAACAGTGTTCATTTATTGACTCAGGAAAAATACCGAGTCGAAAAACCGGTTTGAAAATCAAGTCGAGTGCACGTCCTGCCGCCCCGCGCCTGGGCCGCCCAGCCGCGCGCTAGCGCCTGTGCCGTCGTCGCCGCCTGGGCCTGGGCCTCGCCCGCGGGCGCCCGCGCCGCTGCCACTACCGCCACGCGCGCGCCGCCGCGTGCTCGCCGCGCTTCCGCGCGCCGCGACGCTCAAGGCATCGCCGCGCGCGGCCGCGCTTCGGGCCGCCACGACTCGAGCTCGCTTCGCCGCCGCTGGGCGCTTTTACGCGCTTTTCGCTTATCAGACGCGGGTTCTAGCGGTCGTGGCCGCGGCGCCGGCCGCGCGCGCCCGGCCAGATCACGTGCACAAGGCCCCCGCACGCCCCCAACCCGGCCACCACTCATCGCAATACAAACTATGATCTCACAATACAATTTATGTAGTAGCAAATTTCCAAATTCCTGCACCATTTTTTTTTTCATTATAATTAATATATATATATATATATATATATATATTTTCATTTATTTCCAACATATGGAAAAATCACCAAAATCACTAAAAATCATTTTTTCACTAAAATAAATTACAAAATGATTTTCTTCATTTTTCTTCGCTTTACACCATATAAAAACCTTAGAAAAAAATTATTTTTTCTTCATTCATAACCAAATAAATTTACAAAATTTATTTTCTTTTCCAATTTTCACCGAAGTTTTCTCCACTCCAAATTTATAAAAATTTATTTTCTTTCATTTTCTTCAATTCTCATCAAATAAATTTATTAAAAATTTATTTTTCTTCGTTTTCCTTTCCAGTTTTGTACACTGTACCACTCAAAATATTTTCTACACATCTCCATGTGCTAATCACTTAAGCACACACACATACTCATCTTAGATACTACACAAGATACACACCATCATTCATGTTATGCATATATTTTTTTTCACACAACATAATCATCTGTCACAACATGGTAAGCATACCATTCACACAATTCATCAAATCACCCAAAACACATCAACACACGTGCACGTAGTGTCCTAGTTTTGTCCCGTGATTTTCCTAGGTAATCTCATACCTAAACTCAACATCAAACCACACCTAGTGGTGATGTTTTTACATCTCCATGGCCTAAGCCCAAATTTTTTTCTATCTATAGGTTTCCATATACCTATACTTTACATCATACCACCTAGTGGTGATGGATACCCAAACCCGAGCTCCCTAGATATTCGTATACCTAGGCCTCGATACTAAGCCGCACGCCCAAAACCTCGGGGTCCGTCGACCACCTCACACAACCCGTGAATGCTGTAAGTGAGGTCGGTTACCCGACGCCACTTTAGAAAAGGGACCCGCAAGGTAGTCTTCTTTGTACCTGGGAGTCTACCCAAACAGCAAACCCTGTGGGGGCCAACTGATTTAATCACCCAACAACCATTATACAAGAGACCTGGTACGCCCACTTCAGTCATAACTTACTGCTCATTATAACACACTGTCACAACTAGAGTTTCCAACATCTCCATTACTATAAGGTTGATGTTTATACTTGAAAATATATACACACTTGCTGTCATGACAAAGTTGAAACCACATCATCAAAATCAAGAACTCCAGTTTTTAAAATCTCCAACTGAGTTTCGGCGTCTCACTCAAATAAAGGGTCCATTAATGTGGAAAGCAAAGCTCTGTAAGAGGGAGTAACTCGCCCTGCGGGCTACTCACCGCCTGGGCAAGCAATGTCTAAAGTAAACACACACTCAAGTAAATACACGATCCTACCAATGTCTACATGATTACCCCATGTCACGAGTCCTCACGACTCACTCACACTCGCTTCAAGCCATGTATGAGAAAATAATCATTTTCAAAACAAAACTTTGTTCTTGAAAATATACTACCGAAATATTCTGGTACAAATACGGATCATTCTCCGGTGAATTGGTCATGAGCTTTTCCGAAACAAATTATGGTCCTCATCCAAATGATCCGTCGCTCCATCTCCAACTCCACCTCCGAATATCACCTCGCAAAAAAAAAAAAAAAAAAAAAAAAAAAAAAAAAAAAAAATGAAATTCCTTCGCACCATATCTGCTTACAAAATACCTTGTCATGCACTCACACCTAATTTAGGTTACTCCAGTTGCATATGAAAATGCATTATGCCATTTTCAAAATCATTTACACAATATGTCAATATGCATATTTTCAATCAACTACAATTACACGTATGTAATTCAACACATCAATCATCACCCACTCACTCAATCGAAATCATAATCTCGTCTCCTCAATGGCTTACAAACACAATTCTCCTAATTCCATATAATTGTGTCATTTTGTTAACACCTTAAGCATTAACCCATTAATTCCTTGATCGACCAATCCTCCAAATTAATTTCTACACATACTCAAGCCATTCAATCTACACAATTTCAATGCCAAACACATGGACCTTATGCCATTTCATTACAAACCCGGACTGCTTTTATCAGCCCTAAATTTAAGAAGGTCGTCCACTGGCAAAATTTCATTATGCCCAACCTTGCCCACCTTTGAACCGAATTTTACCCATTTCTATCTTATAACACTAAAGCATAATTTATTGAATTATGATACAAAGCTCCCAAACAGTCCACACCCACTGTCACGGCTGTCCAAAAAGTCTAAAAATTTCACAATTCGGTCCCATGTTTTGGGACCGATCATATGGCCCATTCCCGACCTTTTTCCTATAAATACATGATTTAAAGCAAAAATTCTGGAATTAAAGACCCAAACAGCCCTAAATTTCGGGCGCCACGGATAGTGAGGAAAATCCCCAAGAATTTCTAACACCCGTCCCATGTTTTTGGGATCGATCAAACTACTTCTCACGCCTCAAACCAACCGAAACATCGAAAAACACTTAAAATCTTAACAAAACACAAGTAGTGAGAAAATCCTACCTCGTTGTCAAAACTCAGAAACTCAGCCCACGCGTAGTCACCCGCGTAACGCTCTCTTGTCTGCCGACCACCGACTCCATTGATTCGCCGTATTTTTATAGCTTCTCTAAAGCATTTCTTCCTCAAAATGACACTCATGTGCTACACTCGTTCTTCACGGTTTGGGTCTCGTACCGGGACGAACTATGCATAATTTTGTCATCTAGTGACTAAAAATCAAATTCCATAATACCCATTATGTCCCTCTTCGATTTGATATTCTGACTATCTCGAATCGGGCCCATTTTCATCATCATTTCTCTACTCATACCAATTCTTATGGTACATGAGTACATGTTATATGTGGCTTTCGCCACGTCGGAACCGCTTACTAAGACCAAACGTAATGCCTCGAAAAACAAAGTTCGACCGACCGTCTCGTAAAATTACGAAATTTACCGTGCTAACTAGATTTCACGAGACGATTCCAACTGTAATCCGCTTTTGGTCATCCGAGATCTATAATTAATTACGATTTTAACCGTGAATACAATTTTGTAATCAAAATTACGTTTTGCCCTTTATTCCGCAAATTTGAATTTCTGTCTTACAACAGCGTCTGGGCTGCTCAAATGCCTACAGGCTGGTCAATTATCTGCGGGTGCTCGATCACGCCTGCGGACGCCCTCCACGTCCTCGCCTCTACTAGCCATCTCCACACTACTCGCAACAAGAAATATTTAACTTTCTATTTCGCCTAGCTAGTAATGCACATGCCAATAGGATTCTGACAAACTGAACTAACTCGTTCATTTCCTAAGTGGCGCTAACTTCCAACCACTCAATTTATTTATTCCAATAAAATTCTAAGTTTTCTTGTTCATTTCAGTACCCAAATCCCTAAGGTCATAATTCCTAACCTTAGCATTCACCCTTTTTCCTATATGCATTACACCATGCATATAATTTCTCACACGCAACTATTCAAGAATCACCATTTCCAAATGGGTAGTTATCTAATACAAGATTCTAAGGCATAACCACACTCAGATACTAATCATACACATAACTCAAAGGTATAAGAATCAATTCCTCGCTGCTTAAAATATTATTTAACAAATTTTATTTTTCAAAATTTTATTTTCAAAATTTTATTTGAAAATTTTATTTTTCGGAAATCTTATCAAAATTTATTTGATTTTTAATTAATTTAATAACATTTTTTTTCTAAAATTTATTTTATGAATGAATAAGAAATTATTTAAGGACTCAGAAAATACCGAGCCGAACTCGGTCCAAAACCGAGTCGAACTGAGCCAGCGCACAAGCAGCACCAATCTCGGGCCTACTGACCTGAGCCCAAGACGCCCATGTTGCACGCAGACAGCACGCCTGAATGGCCAGCCCCTTCATACTCGCTTCTCAAGGCCAAATACAGGCCCCGCGTCTACGCCGTATCCACAAGAATCAAGCCGTCGCGCCACAGGCGCCCTCAAGGCGCCCTGGGCCGTCGCAGCTCGCCGCCACAAAGGCGCCCGCCAGGCCTCCGCCAGCCGCCTCGCGCGCCCTGGCCGCCGCACCGCCGCCCTCCGTCGCCCCACGCCCTGAAGACGCTGGGCCACAAGACCCCGCAGACGCCCAAAGACGCACGCTCGCCAATGCTTCACCTCGCACGCCTGGGCTACCGCCTGGGCCAGGAAGACCAAAAGGTGCATCGAACAACATAATCAATCAAATTGCTCGAAGAAAATACCGTGACCCATACCTGCACCATTGTTAAGAAATCGAGAACCGAAATGGAAATATTTGGTCTTTTCAAACCCTTCTCAAAATAATTTGATGGTGATTTTCTCTATATTTTCGAGTAGGCTTAGGACCCAAAATGTGCAAGGTTCCTTCTTATATAGACGAGGCCATCACAGTCTTCTCAAGAGTCGCAAGGGCTGGGAAAAGGTGCTATGGGAGATTCAAAATTTTTAAAAATTCAAATGTTCATATGGATCACACTCAACATTCTCCCACTTTATCCATATAGTTCAACACTATCATAAGAAAGCAAACTAAATATATAAATCATAATATAGTCCTCTTATGAGTTGTATCTTCCATGTATTACAATATATCAAGTTCTCAACACAAAACCTTAAACTTTTAATGAATAAACCATATGTTTGTCTTTTAAGGTCCAAACTTAATGATATTTCTCAAAGAAGAACAATAATTCAATGTACAAAACCCAGAGATAAGAAACATCAATTGAACAGAGTCATTTGTAACAATGAATGTACGCATAATAAAATTACATCAGGAACCAAGTCCCATTTGTACTACATGATCCTGCACACTTAGTGGCATGCCTTAGTTGTGCTGATCGGCAATCATCAACTCAAGTACGTGTGTTCAATGACCACTTTCATTTCTAACACGCCTTCTACGGCTAAGTACTTAATGTCGATATGTTTACTTCGACTTCCGCTCTATTGTTCTTAGCCATAAATACCGCACCGAAGTATTTCATGAAGATAACTTCAATGGCCTAGATATAGAATCCACACTCTAAGCCCGTATATGAAACTCTTTAACCATACACCATGCGTGAAGAGCCTCAAAACAGGATACGAACTCGCCCATAGTGGAAGTGGCAATCAAGGTCTATTTCAGACTTCCAAGACATGTACCCATCGCCTAGCTTGAAAATATAACCAGACGCTGATTTTCGAGAATCAACACAACTAGCAAAGTCCGTGATCGGAGTAGCCAATCACCTCCAAACTATATCTTCGTCGGCATAAGCATAACTTTGTTCCTCAAGGTATCTCATCACCTTCTTTGCAACCTCTCCAAGGACACACTTGATACTCCGAAGAGTCTTCCTAATACTCCAACAAAGAAATGCACGTCGTCCGGTACAGACTTCGAGCATACATTAGGCTTCCAACAAATTGAAGTATATGGAATGTTCTTCATGTGTTCCCGTCGAATCATTTTTGTGGCACTGATTCAAATCGACCGTCACCCTTCAAAATGGGTGCTAATTAGGTGAACAATTTTTCATGTTAAATCTCTTAAAACTATTGATATGTGTCTCGAGACAAACCCAAAATGCCTGAGATCTTTCCTGTGGTCTCAATGCCAATGACATAAGATGCCTCACCCATATCCTTCCTCTCATATCAAAGTTCTTGAGAGAAATTGTTTCACCTCATATAACAAACTCCCTATCATTGGTTGCAAGTGTATCATCATCCACATATAACACAAGAAAACAAATCTTACTCCCAATCGACCTTCGATATATACATTGATCCATGATATTTTTTCTCAAACCGACGAAGTAATGACTTCATGGAATTTCAACACATTGGCGGGATGCTTGTTTTAATCCATATATGGATTTCTTAAGTCAAGTAAAACTAAATGCTCACCTTCACTGTAGGAGAATCCTTCGTGCTGTTTCATGTAAACCTCTTCCTCTAGATTACCACAGAATGCCAAGCCACATCCATTTGATAAATCAAAGTCAAAATGGGCAAACTAATGCCAGATTATTCGAAAAGAATCTTTCTAGATACAGGAGAGGTCCCGTAGTCGATTCCTTCCTTGATTGAACTTTGGCAAATCAGTCCGCCTTATGTCTCAATGTTGCCCAATGAGTTCCTTCGTTTTAAAGACCTATCTACATCCAATGGCTTTTACACCATCAGGCAACTCAACGATCCCAACCTTAGATGCCATAGAATCTATTTCTTCTTTTCATGCATTGTACTATTAGACTTCAGAACCTGCTGCTTGTAAAACGCTTTCGATCATTTCGCCCAATGTTATTATAGTCCAATTCTTGTAAATACACTATATAATCATTAGAATTGGCGATTTCCCTCTAACTTCAGATCTTCTTAATGTTGCTTCATCATTCTCTTTTGAGGAATTTGTTGATCAACTCATACTCAATTGGTTGTTCAACAATTTTCTGAATTTCTTCATTTTCACCATCCACGTGGATCAATATCATAAATATGTGAATTTCTGTGAATACAACACACTTACATGTACTTGGAGGGGTGTGAATGACAAATCAATCTATCACTGAACCAAAGAGGCGACCTTCATAATGATCCTTCTCGAACAATGTCCTAAACCGATCACCTTAATCGACATTAAGTCATTCTCAAGAAATTTCGCATTTCTGATTCCACAATCCAGTGTCAGATGGACAATAAAATCTATACCCCTTGACCTTTCAAGATATCCAATGAAATACCTAACATGGTCCTTGGTCTAGCTCTTTCTTGTGGGTTATAAATTTACTGCATTCCGCACCCCAAATGCGCATATGTCGCAAACTCTAAGGCTTCCAACCTTTGAATGACTCAAAAGGCTGCGTTTAGAGACAACCTCAGTTGGAACTCGATTTAATATATACACAAATTATTTTAGAGCTTTACCCACAAGAATTGAGGTGTAGTTTTGTATTACCTAATCTTTTACCATGTCCATTAAAGTTCGGTTTCTTCTTTCTAACACACCATTCTCGACCGAGAACTGTGTGCATAGTGTATTGGGCAACAATCCCTTTTTCTTGAAAAAACTTCGCAAATGCACCAAGAGCTTGTCCATTCTCTGTGTATTTACCATAGTACTCTCCACTCTATCCGATCTCGTTTTACCTTTAATATGTTTTCCTAGATTGGATTTCACTTAAATTTTTTAAAACTTTAAAGGCGTCTAAAGCCTTTAACCTCAACGAAGTAAGTAGAGATACATATATCGTGAATAATCATGAAGGTATAGCATTTCGGACTATTTGCATCCATGTCGTGACAACAAATGTCGCATGTATAATCTCTAATAGGTTTGTGCTCCTGACCTTTAGACTTGTTGGTTTGCTTGCCCTTAATGCAATTCACACAAGTCTCGAAATCAACAAAATCCAAAGTACTAAGTACCCCATCATTTACCAATTTCTTTATTCTTTCAATGGAGATGTGTCCCAATCTCCTAAGGCTACAACATAGAGGATTCCCCATTCATAACACATCTTTAATCCAGCAGACATATAGAATTATAAGTAATATCATTTTGTAACTGAATATGGAAAAGACCATCAGATAATGTACCATAACCAATAACTTTAGATTTATTGGATAAACTGAAACCAGAATCTGAAAAGCTAAAGGAAAACCCTAAAGGTACAAGTCTTGAAATTGAAATTAAATTCCTGTAGAAACTTGAACATAAAATGTCTTTTTTCCAATTCTTAAAAATGAAACCGCTTCGCTTAATACAAGGCCGCAAGTGCCAATAGCTTCCACACGTGAACTCATCTATCATTTAATAGATGCATTGTCTACTTCCCACTCGGCTTCCTTAGGTTTTGCATACCTGTAGAAGGTATTGAAACATGGATTGTAGAACCGCAATCAATCCACCATGTGTTATGATTAACATTAACCATATTAGATTCATAACATACAAAGGAAAATTGAGTACCTTTCTTATCAAGCCATATCTTAAATTTCGAGCAATCCTTCTTCATGTGTCCCTTCTTCTTATAGAAAAAACACTTTGACTCCTTCTTTATGCCCGATTGAATAGAATCTTTTCCCCTTCTTTTAGCTTGATCCTTTCTTTCCAAAGATGGTCAGTTAACCTGCTCGCCTCTTCCATCATTAACCTTCCCTCTTCACACACATGGTCACAATCATTAATTGACCACCATCCTTATGTGTGTTGTAAGAGATTGGGCTGATCAGATTGTTTGCAAGAGTGTTCAATATATAATGAACAAGGAAAGTGTCTCGATATGGTAACTTCTAATGTCCAAGTCAATATTATATCCCCTCATAAAGATGATATGATCACGCACTCCTTCATTCCTGGGTGAGTCGGTGGATGAAAATTGCAGCTAATTAAGGTACTTGCAAGAGCTTTGTCGTAGTTTCAAACTCCGCTTCATCGATGGCTTCGTATGGTTCGACTTGGGTGACTAGTCACTGAACGATTTATCATTTCAATAGATATCTTAGGTCTTTATGAACACTCTGAGAGGCGATTAGACCTCTCCCCACTTATCATAAAGACATACACTTTCCAAAGGTCGGGTTTCGATAATGGGATCAGTTCCTTCCTTACAAGATACCACATCCATCCATCCCAAATGCGTAAGAACTCTTTCCTTCCATACCTTATAGTTAATACCTCTAATTCGAATATCACACTTAAAATCGTAAATATTCGCAGTTGAATAACTCGAAAATATTAAATACACATGCTTAATAATCAAATATTGAGGCAAAGATACAATGCTATGTTTTACCAATGTAAATCATGCGAACATAAACTAGCACACCATAAAAACCCGCATGTGGGCTAAAGTCTTACTCAATTAGGTTTAATTAATTTTATGACAAGACTATCAAACCATGTTCCTTTTCCTAATCCCTGTGGGTAAATTAGAAAATATGATTTGATATTCATCCTACTTAATCATACAAATGTAATAAAAATTCCCGATGAGATTTATCACAATCCATATGATTAATTACAATTAATGTAATCAAATGTGATCTTAGTCTAATATATAATTTTAACTAATTAAGATAAGGCTATTCCCTAATTAATTAAAATTATATTGATCACTGAACATTATTGCAAAAACTTTAAGAAATTTAAACAATAAGATTATCATTTAATTAATTTTGTATGTAAAACTATACACATACAATAACTACAATGATAATAAATTTAATATATGTGAATTTAATTTCATATTCTAACATTATTGCAAAAACTTTGGGTTAACGATACAATAAGATTATTTATTTACCACTCAGATGTAAAACTATACACATATTAAATAATCACAATGACAATAAATTTAATATATAGGAAATTTAATTCCCATATTCTATATCCAGCCATAAATCTCTATAAAGAAACCAATGTAAAAGGAGTAACAAATTAACACCTAGCTTGGTGGTAGAGCACTTATGCTCACATGTGATGGTCACGGGTTCGAAACTTGTGGAGTCCATTCCTCCTTTTATTTTATTTTAAGGTCCAGCTATTGTTTTGTTTAATATTATTAGTTCTCTGCCCAATCCACATAAGAGCCTTGAAATATTAATACTACAAGCCCACCACTCTAGCCTCCAATTCATATTAAGTAAGCCCAAGCCCAAGCCCAAATTCATTATATGTTCTCATTAATCCATTAAGAGCCTTGAGGGTCCAAACTTCCCCATTCCATATAGCCCGGCCCACCCGCTTTAGCCCAATTAAATTAAGGCCAAAGCCCAACTCAGCGCCAAATCTCATGTACCCCGAAATCATGGCCCAAACAAATTGTGTTGTCTTCAACCTTCAGCCTCTGTAAAACTCGGTTTTGCTACCCAGAAAAACCAGTTTTTTTTTTTTTTTTTTTAAGTCATCTTCTTCGTACTACCATGAGAACTGCCATTGAAGACCTTCATCCGAAACAAAAGCATGAATTCCCCATGTAGTTTGATATCATTTAAAAAACACAAAACACATCAAAATTATTATGAAATAGTTTTAATGTATTAAAACCAAGTAAAAATGTCAAACCAAAATATCTATGATTCTGAAAATCAGATTAAAGATTGCAAATTTTCAAGAATATAAAATTTGCACACAAACACGTATAAAGCGCGTAGATATAGTGTTGCTCGATACCAAATGTTAATCGTGCTGGGTGATTGAACAACATAATCAATCAAATTATGCTAAGAAAAATACCATAATCTACATACCTCCAACCATTGTTAAGAAATCGAGAAAACTGGAAAAATGGAAATATTTTGGTTCTTCTAAACCCTTCTCAAAATAATTTGATGGTACTTTCTCTCGTATTTTGGTAGGCTTAGGGACCCAAAATGTGCAAAGGTTCTTCTTTATATGGAGACTGCGCTAATGCTGTATTCTCTACAGAGTTGCAAGGACAGAAAGGTGTTACGGGAGATTCAAAATTTAAAAAAAATTCAAATGTTCATATGGATCACACTCAATTACGCCATGCCCTTGCGCCGTATCAGGCACAAGGATCGTATTGCAATACAGCCCTTGTTTGTACTGGTCACACATGCTGAACTCAGACAGACACAATCCAACCCCCACCAATATTGCACACAACTGCTTCAAAGCCTAAATCTCCGTAATACAAAAATCCAGATTTAAATAAGGTCCTCCTTAAAACACACCGGGCAATAGCTCATTCAAAATCTCAGACTATATATTTTTTTTCTTTATAAATTTTTTTTTTCATTATTTCCAAAGAATCGAAAATCATAAAAATCACTAAAAATTCATTTTTTCATACTTAATACTCAAATAAATTTATAAAAATTTATTTAACCCCATTTTCTAAAATTTTACACCCTACAAAACCTTAGAAAATTATTTTTTCACCTCTTAACAAAATAAATTTATAAAATTCTATTTTCTTTCCAAAGATTTCACTCGAAAATTTTCTCCACTCAAATAAATTTATAAAAATTATTTTCCTTCATTTTCAATTTTACCACTTGTAAAATCTAAAATCATTTTCTTCTCCATATAACCAAAATAAACTTAACAAAATTTATTTTCTTTACTTTAACATTTCTTCTTTAATTCTCATCAAATAAATTTTAAAATTTATTTTTTTTCTTCATTTTCCTTTCCAGTTTTGTACACTGTACAACTCAAAATATTTTCTAAATATTTTCTACATCGCCCATGTGCTAATCACTTAAGCAACACACACATACTCATCTTAGATACTACATGGCATACACACCACTATCCATGTTATGCATATATTTTCACACAACATAACTGTCTCATCCCACAACACGTAAGCATATCATTCACACAATTCATCAAATCACCCAAAACATCAACGTACAGCACTTAGGTGTCCTAGTTTTCGGTCTGATTTTCCTAGGTAATTCCCATACCTAATCTCATCACTAAACTACACCCCAAGGGCATGTGGATACCAACCCGAGCTCCCAGGTATTCGCATACCTAAGCTCGGGATACCAAGCCGTGACGCCCCAAAACTCGGGGTCCGTTGACTACCCGTCAACTCCGCGAACACAGTGCTTCAAGCTCCAAGCACCACGCCACTTTAGAAAAAATCTAGCGTAGTCCCTTGTACGGAGCTCTACCGAAAACGCACCGCATATACCTGGTCTCTAAATAAATTCAATATATGCACATATATCCAATATGGCCACTTAGGCCCATAACAGTACTCAACATACATGCCGACTATGAATCCAACTATATACCCAATAGTTACAAGAGTTAATATTTTTACTCTTAAACAATGCATATATTAAACGTAAAGAGTTCTAATACATGTACAACCACCAAAGCCACATCCCTATTTTCACATACAAATCTCTAGGACGAGCGTCCCTCTCAGACGCCTCCCCTGCACTGTGAAATAAAGGGGGATCCCACCACTGCGAGCTGTGCTCGCAGAGACATTCGCTCCTGCGGGCTACTCAACATCTAAGTGCGCGGGGGCAATGTTCCAAAGTAAACACACATTCAAGCAAACGATGATCCTACTTGAATGTCTACATGACCAACTCCGATCCCGAGTCCTCCATTCCTCCACACTCGCCTAAGCCTCGTATGAGAATATTTGTTTTATTAGTGGACAACCCTCCGATGAATATATATCAATTGGGCCGCTCCGACGATTGATATATATATTATTTGTCGCAAGTGGACTACTCCTCCGGCGAATATATATATCAACCGTCGTCTGACATTGCTCATTATATTATTTACTTTGACTACCCTCCGATAATTAACATTTTAGACTACCTCCGAACCTTGTTTCCTCTAGGACTCATCTCACGACTAACTCCTATATTCCTAGCAGTGGGGATGTTCCAAAGCATACACGCATGTGACGCGCCCACTTAGTTTAATCATACGCAAATATATAAAGATTTAATATATCAAGATAAAAAATTAAATCACACAACCATGTTATGTAATTATCATTTCAAACACCAAAATTAGCTCACTTGGGCTAATGTTCAAACACAAGCAATCTCGATCTGACTACTTAACCAAACACATAATTTCAACAAAAATATATTCTAGAACATTATTTAGTCATGCAAACCCTGCTTACTATTCCCCAAACATAAACTAACTACCACCTTAGAACCCACAATTCACTTTTTCGCCATTTCCGCCCAATGCATGCCAAACACATGGACATTTAAGGTCCATTTATTATTATAACCCGGACTGCTTTTTTAATAAACCCGTCTCCAAAGAAGGTCATTCACGGGCGTACCCCACATGTCCAACCCTGTTTCACTTTTTGGAACCGAATTTCTTACCCATTACCGGTCTCATAAACACCAAAGCATAATTTATTGAATAAATTATCACAAAAGGACCCATAACAACCCAGAATAAAGGTTCAGACTACCAATCGCTCCAAAATTTAACACTTCGTCCCATGTTTTAGTGGTCGATCAAGCCGGCCCATTCCTACTTTTATCATCTCAAGCATGCATTTTAAATGCCAAATTCCACACAAACAAATTCCACTTCGCTCGGCAACATCAACCTGAAAACTCAGAATTCCACAATTCGTCCCGCTTGACCAACAACGCCTCACGCCTTAAACCAACTAAACATGGAAAACCCTTAAAAATGGGAATAACGCAGTGGAGTGGCAACCCACCTCTTGATTGTCAAAACTCGCAAACCGGGTCCACGCATAGTCGCCCGCTGTGAGAACGCTTCCTTCGTCTGGTCAAATCCAATCCGTCCGATCTCCTCGTATTTCTGCAGGTACGAAGACCTTCTCTCTCTGTAAAACTCCATCAGCTACTGTCTCGTGTTAAAACCACTCCCACGTTTTTTGGTCTTTTGGTTTAATGAAGAAGAACACTATTTGATCTTTCGTCTTCTGAATAATTAAACCCAACCTTAAATGTCATTAACTTCTATTCCCAGATTCGATATTCTACACAACCTCTACTGGCCCATTTTTCATCATTTCTCTTACTCATACCACTTATGGTACATGAGTACATGCTATATGTGCCTTCATCAGATCGGCACCCATTCACTCTACACCAAAGCCGATGCCTCTAAAACGCGGCCGACCTTAATCATCTCGTAAAATTACGAAATTTTACGTGTTAACTAGGATTTCGCAGACGACCCAACGGTACAATCCATTTCATTATCTGAGATCTGTAGACCACTCATGGATTTTAATCAAATTACCATTTTGTAATCGAAATTACGATTTTGCCCTTACTCCAGAAATTGGAATTTCTCGGGTCTTACAAAACTATTTTATTAAAATTTTATTATGAATTTTTATGTTTATTTAAGACTCCATCATACAAGCTCTTACATTTTTTTATGGAAAAGTTTACTATTTCAATAAGAGTATCTTTAGAAATAAAATATATGAATTGTCCTTTTTAAAATTAATTAGATTAGATATCCTCTAATGAATGAAGTTTTAATTACTGGGGATTTAAATGAAAATTGATTTCTATTTTCATGTAATAAACTATCACTAAATTTAAAATTATTTGGCTTATTATCAAAATAGGTTAATGATCATTATTAACTTTCTAATCTTATATACATTATCAAAAATACTATTATATTTATATTTTATATCAAAAAAGAAAAAAAAAGGTATCACTCTGACTGTTTTTATTCACCAACGCATGAAAGAATAATCATTTTCCAATTCAAAACACTATAATAATTTCTCATTCATAGCTCTAGTAAATGCAACAATAGAAAAATCACTTGAAATTAAAATAATTGTTTGGCTAAATAATTGTTCATTGCTAAAATTATAAATTATATTTTGATAATTTGGTACTTCTTTTCACTCTTATAGTTTTTATTTTTATTTTCTATCATTCTTATTGAACTATTGCTTTGTTCAAAATATTGTAGTTTGTTATTTAAGAAATAATTAGCATAGATGATTAATCCTAGTACTAGTCTACCAATATTGAAATAAAATTACTTTATTTCATTGTTACCAGAAAAGACCATTTATGTTTGTTATTGCATAAAGAATAATATTTTCTCTTTGAACTAATTGTTTGTGAATGCATTTATTTTCTTATTTACTATTTTTTATCACTTGTTTATTACAATTTTAATTAGTAAATATTTTTACTCTTTCCATTATGCATCTTATCTGTTCCATTAAACTTGCAATCTTATTAATATCTGGATTTTAGTTAGCATAAAATTGAATGGAAGTTTCTAGATTTGTCAATTAACCGAAACTCAGAATTTAAAAGTCTCTCCGTTTAATTTAATGAAGCTTATACTTGTTCGATAATCAATAGATGGAAAATTGCCAAATTGGTTGCAGCTTTAAAATCTAGAACAATAGGATCTTTCCCCTCCCGATAATCACTACAAGGTTAGTTACTTACTTCATTAAATTTTCTATTGATTATATACTTATGATTTTAGCTTCAAACCTTTGATTCTCATGGTATACTTTTTTAACTATTTTATTAAAATTTTATTATGAATTTTTATGTTTGTTTAGAACCCATTAAACAAGCTTCCTTACATTTTTGTAGTAAAATTCTACTATTTTATTAGAGTATCTTTTAGAAATAAAATATATGAATTGTCCGTAAAATTACTTAATTAGATTAGAGTTGCTCATTGATAAAATTAAAGTCTCTAAATTATTTAGATTTAAATGAAAATCGATTTCTATTTTTTGTAATAAACTATCATCAAATTCAAAATACTTTGGATTATTATCAAAATAGTTAATATCAATTATTAATCCTTAATCTTTATAACATTATCAAAATAGATTATTATATTTATTGTTATATATAAAAATAGATTGAATTGACAAACGGAAGTGGGGGTTGGGGTGAGCTGTATGTGGGGGGACAACGAACAAGAGAGGTAAAGAAGCGTAAATGATTGGATGACACTTGGCAGATTATGATTTGACTTGTGAATGTATAACAAATAAATAAATATAAAAAAAGTAATAAAGAAGAAGAAAGACAAATACATCCGTCACACTGTTGATTGAGGGACGAAAACTGGGCCGATTTGATCTTTGTCTGTCATCTCTACTCCACCTTTTAACTACATCCCAAGGCCCCACCCTTCCTTCCCATTTCCTTTTCCTTTGTTTTTTTTCCTAAATTTTCTTTTTCTATTATTATTATTATTATTATTGTTTTATAAAATCTAACAATACTTAACTACACTAAATTTCTTAGAAGGAAATTCTAGTTCCTTATCTATGAAAAAATATCTAGTTTAACCAAGCTAGGTTGTAAAGTACCGTTATGTAACAATTTTTTAATAAGATAAATAATTATATAAAAGATGTTTGTCTATATAACTATAAAAATAATTTTATCTCATAGGAGAATGATTTGTTTTTTCTAAGTGTGACACTCCAAAAACCCATGTCTCGCTGACAACCCATGTGGCCAACTCATGGAATCTCGTGGATGCTCTGGGTAACCCGACACCACCACGAAACTCCAGAGTCTCCCTTGTACGGAGAGCTTACTCCAAGGGGTACAAACTTGTCCCAACAAGTTTACAATGACCACACAGGGTCCATATGCGAGTAAAATAATGGCCACTTGGGCCCCTGCATCAATACTCACAAAATACATCAACTATATACAATCGTTCAAAAGTTAATTACTCTTTACCAAACATATATCAAAATTTATAATTTTAATACATGTTATACAAAATAAAAATGTCAAAGCCACAACCCGGCTTTCTTCTAAACGCGCCTAGTGAGCGTCGGGCCCCACTCCTCGTAATTCGAAATGGTGATCCCCGATAGGGTGAGCAAAGCCCGCAGTGATAATTTCACCGGGTTACCCTCACCTGTTCAAGCACACGTTATAAGAAACAATCACATTCGTGCTAAGCCCCTACGAATCCCACTGAATGTCTGAGCATGTCTAAACCCATGTCTCGAGTCCTCACCGACTTCACATATGCCTAAGCCGACGCGAGTAAAATGATCGGGCCAAAACAAAAAGCCATTTTGCCTTAAAAACACACTACCGAAGTTCGATACATAAAAATATCGGACAATCTTCCGAGGCGAACTGGCTGATAACTTTCCTAAACAATTCATGGGTCCCTCCTCGACGGAATTTGTTAGACAATCTTCCAACACGATTCTTTAAAATCTTTCACAAAATTCCTTTCACAAACATTTTCATTTTGTTTCATTTCATGTCTCAGACTCACATTCATTATTTAAGTCGCCTCTCAACAGATATTTAATGACATGTTAATTCAATAATTGCTAATACACCACATGCATATATTAAACATAATTTACTCACAACAATCATGTTATTCAATTTTCACATCAATAACACCAAAATTACCACATGGGCTAATTAAGGAAATACAAGAATTTTATTTCAATCACTTACAAAACATATTTTCACAATAAAGAAAATCATGTCACTATCTATATCGCTGAAACCCTGCCATCGCTCACTTGCCACCAAATTTGGGATTTTCCACTTGCCTAAGTTTTGAGACCGAATTTACTGGCTAATCAAATATCGAATATTCTAACTATAAACACGCTTTCTAAATGTTAATAAACAAGTAGTGAAAAGATCCATACCTCGAGCTTGTCGGAACTCCACCAAATCGGTGTCCACGCGCAGCCTCGCAGTAGATCGACACTTCTCGCTTCGTCTCGTCAGAACCGACTTCCGTCCGAATTCACGGGAATCTGCAGGCGCACACTTTCTATAAATCACAAACCCAGCTAATGCATCTCTCCAGCCCCTTTGCACGTTTTGTCTTTTTCACCTTTGGAGAAGAAGACTGGCCCACGTTTTTGTCCAAATTAAAAATCTAGTCATCTCAATGTGTCATTTTTCTTGATTTTCGACATTTGCACCATTTTTACTTATCCATCTCATTCTTCTCTAATCTGCACACGCTGCCACAAGAAGATACGTAAGAAAGGGATTTCATATATCACATATCTCTTAAACTGCTATGGCACCGACACTCTAAAGGCCAAACGCTGAATTACTATCTCTTGACCACGAATTCAACGCAGAATATAGATTTCGCAGACGACCCTAAATCTGAAATCCGCTTTCACATCCGAGATCTAGAAAATTTTCATTTTTACCGAATGACCATTTTGCTATTTTTCCGAAATTGGAATCTTCTGTCTTACACTAAGAAAGTCCTTTACTCCCTTTTGATTACTATTATTATTTATTATATCAATACATAAGAATAATAATACTATCATTTTTGTACATTTATTATATTAATTTTTATTCTTTTAAGTGTTTTCTAATTCTATAATAATATTTGACATGCTATCAATTTCAAATCCACTTTGCTTCTCAATGTAATAGATCAAGCGCATACTCAAGTTCAAAATTTATATGACGTGTTAAATTAATATATGATACCTTTTTTCACATGCTTATATTTACTCCATTTATTATTCTCATGTTATACTTCTTTCACTATTTTATTAAAATTTTATTCCTAATTATTATGTTAATTTAAGGAGCATCATATTCCTATAAAATTTAAAATAATTATAATATACTATTCACTATTTTCGAAAAGTTTCAGAACTAATAAATTAAAATAGAAATCAACAAAAATTTAGAAATCATCACATATCACCAAAAGAATTGAATTCCTATTTTTTTTATGTGTGTTAACAATTCTTTTCGCCGATACCTTCCAATCATCTTCGCATTACTTCCAATTTCATTTAGTCTTACTAATTTATCTTATTATGCAGTATTTACTGTAATTTAACATTAAGGTATGATATTCCATATTGTAGTTTCCTATAGTGTTTTGTTTCAAAATATCATAATATTTTAGGTTGAATTCATATGTTCCTTTAGCTTTATTCTCTAATGGTGTTTCCTATTTTGGTGTAAAATTTGGGTGACCATAATTTCTATTCACATTTTCTTGTAGTTTGCAACAAATAGAAAATCGCTTGAAACTAAAAAAAAAAAAAAAATTGTTTAGCTAAATAATTGTTTTCATTGCTAAAATTAAAATTTATATTTTGATAATTTGATACTTTCTTTTCACTTTGTAATGACTTTATTTCTATCTTCTTATTGAACTATTGCTTTGTTCAAAATATTGTAGTTTGTTATTTAAGAAACAATTAGCATGAATGATTAATTCTAGTACTAGTATTACAATATTGAAATAAAATTACTTTATTTTATTGTTATCAGAAAAGACAAAAGAAGACCATTCTCAATATTTATGTTTATTAATGCATGAAGAATAATAATTTTTCTTTAAGCTAATTGTTTTAATGCATTTATTTCCTATTTACTTTTTTTTTCATTTGTTTATGGCATAATTTTTAATTAGTAAATATTTTTACTTCTTTTTCTCAATAAGGTGTTCACACCCAAGTTCCATTGGAAATCAAGCAACTACAATATTTGGATTTGAGTTTTTAATAACTCAATGGAAGTATAATTGAGTATTATCAATGGAACTAAAAAGTCCTTACCTAATTTGAGGGAGTTAGACTTGTTCCAAAATCAATTGATGGGAAAATTGCCAAATTGGTTGGGTGAGCCTAAAAATCTTAGGAGACTTGAATTATCTTACAACAAACTTGAAGGTCCCATCCCTACTTCTTTATGTACGCTTGCACAAGATGAGCTTTGTCTCTCGAGGGAATGAGCTCAATGGAAGTCTCCCAAATTGTATTGGATAACTTTTCAACTCAAAGAATTGAGTGTTTATTTCAATCAATTGAGGGAACTCTTTTCGAACAACATTTTTAAGCTAAGTAACTCGAGTCTTAGGTCGAGCAACTTTCGTTTGAATGTTAGTTCCAATTAGGTTCATCCTTTCAAGTTGAGATCTCTTCTTATGGATTCATGCCCCATAGGTCTCGTAGGCCTTCACGTGGGTGGTCTCATCACAGCAGGTCTCTGCCTGGCTCAGTCTCCAGACCAAAGACATATCAACAAGACCACTACCAACTGAAAGCAGCCCAGCCGCTGCAGCGCAGAGTGCCCCCATTTCACATTCCGTCTGGGTTCAGCTCTACTGAGGCTTAAAGAAAAGGGCAAAGGGACATGCCCCTATAGCCTGTGAGTGGGACCACCCCTCGTCGAGGCCATGTGCGGCCCTACAAAAAAAGTCATAGCCTAAATGTGGGTAGTGGGAACCACTTAATGGTACCCAAGCTCACGTTGTCCTGTGCCCGAGCCCACGAAGGCGAAAGAAACCCCTGGAGTCAGGGGATAGCCTGTGAATCACACCAACCCTCCGTCGAAGGCCGGCGAGGACTGATATAAGGCGCTTGCAGGTTCATTTCTCGGCCATCTCGACGAGGGTGGTCTCACCACAGTTGTCCCAGCCACAGCTGCCAACTGGATCACGAGCAGATACTCACTCAGCCCACTACCAACCGAGCCAAGAGCCTGGGCCGCAGAAATTTTTAAACTACCGAATGGTACTAAGCTCATGGTCCCGGTGTTCCGGAGCCCCACGCGAGGCGTAAAGAAACCCCTGCGAGCTAGGGGGATAGCTCATGGAGTGGGACCACCCTCGTCGGAGGCCAGGGGCAAATACATTCCATCCCGATCCAGCCTTGGCTTTAATCTCATAAGAATCTCCAAGATCTTTTCTCTCAAATGCTAGCATTTCGCATCCCACTGGTTTTGGAATACTTTTGTTAATTTGCACTACTGGATCTTTCTATAATCACATGTTAGTTAATTAATTCATTAAATTTCTATTGATGGTATAATTTATGATTATACTTTAACTCCTTTTATTCTCGCCAGATACCTTTTTAAACCATTTATTAAAATTTTATTATGAATTTTTTATGTTTATTTAGGACTCAATTAAACAAGCTCTACATTTTTTGTAGTAAATTTTATTATTTATGAGAGTATCTTTAGAAATAAAATATATGAATTGTCATTTGTAAATTAATTAATTAGATTAGATTAGATGTTCGTTGATAAAATTAAAGTCTCTAAATTATTTAGATTTAAATGAAAATTGATTTCTATTTTCATGTAATAAACTATCACTAAATTGAAAATACTTTGACTTATTATCAAAAATAGTTAATATCAATTATTAATCCTCTAATCTTATAACATTATCAAAAATAGATTATAGCCTTCGTCGAGGTGATGAACTTTAGTTCTTAGCCCGATGAATTCCGATCGACGAAATCCCGTGAATCACCGAAGGAAACCTTCCTCTCTCTCTCTACGTTTGAAAAATCAGAAATGGGAGATCTTTTCTCCCAAATGAGATTTTGCCTCTTTTTATACTTTGGATACGTGTCTCACGTCCCACCATGTGTCCCCCCCTTACTCGGGTCTGTCCTTTTTCCCGAAACAATTTATTTCATCCCGATTCAAGTTTAAATGATCTTATATGAACCTACTTTAAATTATTTTACAACTTCCAAGATTTTCTTCAAAAATCTCATTTTTAGGGTTCATCAGACACCCGTCACCCCGAAAAACGTGAAAATTCTTACTATATTTGAATATGATGAAATTCGAATGAATAACTACATTTTGTGAGACGAATCCAACGGTGAGGTTCAAGCCACATCCAAGATCTATAAATTGCTGTGCTCTTCAACCCGTAATATAGCAAAGAATTTACTGCTTTACATTTTTTAGAAAAAATCAAATTTTTCTGTTTACAAGTACATGATTAATCCTAGTACTAGTATTCCAATATTTAAATAAAATTACTTTATTTTATTGTTACTAGAAAAGACAAAAAAAATGACTATTCTCAATATTTATGTTTATTAATGCATAAAGAATAATATTTTTTCTTTAAACTAATTGTTTTTTAATGCATTTATTTTCTTATTTACTATTTTTATCATTTTTTATTGCATAATTTTTTAATTAGTAAATATTTTTACTCTTGTTGGGAATTCTAAAATTGATGGGAAATTGCCAACCAAGGTGAATTTATAAATACTTTTGAAGTGTTAGATCTTTCCGATAATCAATTACAAGGTTATGTTATTTCACTTCATTAAATTTATTGATGGTATACTTAAGATTTTTTTGTTTCAACCTCTTATTCCTATGGTATACCTTTAAACTATTTTATTAAAATTTTATTATGAATTTTTATGTTTATTTAAGATCAACAAACAAGCTCTTACATTTTTATGAAAAGTTTACTATTTCAATAAGAGTATCTTAGGAAATAAAATATATGAATTGTCCTTTTAAAATTAATTAGATTAAATATCCGCTAATAAAATTGAAGTCTCTTAATTATATAGAATTAAATGCAAATTGATTTCTATTTTCATGTAATAAACTATCACTAAATTCCAAATACTTTGGCTTATTATCAAAAATAGTTAATATCAATTATTAATCCTCTAATCTTATAACATTATCAAAAATAGATTATTATATTTATGTTTTATATCGAAAAAGAAAAAAAAATATCACTCTTACCGTTTTTATTCACCAATGCATGAAAGAATAATCATTTTCCAATTGTGTAAAATTTAGATAACTATAATAATTTCTCATTCATAGTTTCTAGTAGTTTGTGAATAAATAGAAAAATCACTTGAAATTAAAATAATTGTTTGCCAAATAATTGTCTTCATCAAGTAAAATTATAAATTATATTTTGATAATTTGGTAATTTTCTTTTCACTCTTATAGTTTTCATTTTTATTTTCTATCATTCTCTTATTGAACTATTGCTTTGTTCAAAATATTGTAAATTTGTTATTTAAGAAATAATAGTATGATGATTAATCAGTACTAGTCTTCTCCAATATTGAAATAAAATTACTTTATTTCATTATTACAAGAAAAGACAAAAAATGGACCATCCTCACTATTTATGTTTATTATTGCATAAAAAATAATATTTTTTCTTTGAACTAATTGTTTGTGAATACATTTATTTTCTTATTTACTATTTTTTATCCTTTGTTTATTGCATAATTTTTTAATTAGTAAATATTTTCTCTTTCTCCTTACAGGTACAATTCCAAGCTCTATTGAAAACTTTTGCAACTTACAAGATTTGGATCTTTCTCATAATCAATTTCAAGGTTACTTACTCACTTCATTAAATTTTCTATTGATTATATACTTATGATTTTAGCTTCAACCTCTTTTATTCTCATGGTATACTTTTTAAACTATTTTATTAAAATTTTATTATGAATTTTTATGTTTGTTTAGGACTCCATTAAACAAGCTCTTACATTTTTGTGGTAAAATTTACTATTTCTATTAGAGTATCTTTAGAAATAAAATATATGAATTGTCCTTTGTAAAATTAATTAATTAGATTAGATGTTCACTGCAAAATTAAAGTCTCTAAATTATTTAGATTTAAATGAAAATTGATTTTATTTTCTTTGTAATAAAACTATGTGTTCAAATTCAAAATACTTTTTTAGTTTATTATTAAAATAATTAATATCAATTCTAATCCTACTAGTCTTATAACATTATCGAAAATAAATTATTCTATTTTATGGTTATATATGGAAAAGAAAAAAAATGTATCACTGACTATTTTTGATTCACCGATGAAGAATAATGATTTTTACTTAATCTTAAACTAATTCTTCATTCATTACAGTATGTTATTTAATTTTATTCTTTATTTATTACATAATTTTAATTAATACATATTATTTTTCTCTCTTGACTAATATGTGTTCAATTCCAAGCCTTATTTGAAACCTTCCTAACTTATACTGACTGACTTTTAGCCCAATCAATGATAACCTTCAACAACATTTTTGGAAGCTAAGTCAACTGAAGTATCTATACATGGAGTCTAATTCTTTCAGTTTGGACATTAGTTCCAATTGGGTTCCCCCTTTCCAATTGAGAGGCCTTTTAATGGGTTCATGCCACATAGGTCCTGCATTTCCAGCTTGGCTTCAATCTCAAAGAACTCAGCATCTGACTTCTCAAATGCTAGCATTTCAAGTAGTATCCCAAATTGGTTTTGGAATATTTCTTCAATTTGGAGTACTTAATTTTCTCACAATCGCTATAAGGTTGAATACTAAATTCAAACATAGGCGACTCACCAACTTGTATTTCCTTTCTTTTTCGGGTAATGGAATAATAGGGACCATCCCAGATTCCATAGGGCATCTCACCTCTCTTGAAGTCATTGATTTTTCAAGCAATAATTTGACTGAAGTATTCTTCACTATAAACAATTGCTCTAGCCTAATTGTTCTAGACCTTGAAGTAACAATTCTGTCTCGGATGATACCAAAGTTGTTTCGAATCATCCGCAATCGCTCAAACTACTACACCTAAAACCACAACAAGCTTTCTGGGAGCTCCTCATCTTTGCGGTAAATTTAACAGTTTGAATGTTCTGTCCCGCCATAATAATCCATCTGCCGCATTCCCCGCTTGATCTTGGAACTGCCGAATCTTGTAATTTTGAACTTGAGGTTTAATATGTTTTCTGAAGACTTCTCCTCGCTTTCAAATTTAAGTTCTCGTATGTTCTAATCTTGCACAAATGCTTTGATGGGTGAAATTCCAAAGAACTTTGGTCGAGTTTAAAGCCATGCCAGACCACAATATGAGTATATCTTCTTTGTATGACAACCGAAGCAGCTCTCAGTATGAAGAAAAGTTGATTGTGATTACAAAAGGTCTAATTCCGAATATAATATGACTTCTTCCTTTGTCAGGAGCATAGATCTATCCGATAATAATTTATGAGAATTTCCCATGTGAATAACAAAATTGCTTTGGCTGGAGAGCTCGAACTCGTTCCATGAATCACATCATTGGTCGAATTCCTGAAAGCATTTCAAAGCTACGTCAGTTGTCCTCTCTTGATTTATCAAGTAACAAGCTTTTTGTAAGACCCGAGAAAATTCCAATTTTCTCAAAAATGGCAAAATTGTAATTTTGGTGTAACCGAATTTTCTAGATCTCGGATGACCGAAACGACTTCTCTCATGGAAATCGCTCGTGAAATTTAGCTACCACGCCACTCGATTCGAGGTGTTCGGATTTCACGGCTGAGACACAAGGCTCCGACGCACACACAAGCAGGATGAGAGTGAGATGCCACACGAACCACAAGAGTCGACACTTTAAGATCGGTGAAATTTACCACACATCGTTCACATGGCATGGATTCCATGGCTCACACCAGGGCCATGTGTGGAATTGAACTCATGGCTCATGAAGCCATGTGGTGGATGATGTCATAAATGGATTTAAGAAATAAGAAAAAGAAAATGGAAAAGTGTTGGCCTAATAAATAAAAGAGTAGAAAGCGATGGTGAAATCAGATCCTTGACTTCCAATGAGCTTTCTCCAAAATGGGTGAGAAAATGACCAAATGATGGGTAACGCAAAGAGAAATAAGGAGAAACGAGACGAGAAATGAGAAAAAGGAAAAGAAAAAGCAAAAGTGACGCCTCAGTGGGTCCGTTGACTCACCTCATTAACCCGTGGGTCATTGATCACCTCACAACTGCTGGAACAGTTAAGTGTGATGTCGGGTTACCCGACGCCACTTCAAAAACCCGCAGTCTCCTTGTACGGAGCTCTACCCAAATACATCACCCGCATAAACCCGTCTCAAAATGCACCAATAAATGCAATATAATCCTAACATGAGAAAAATGCCTCTCGGGCTCATAAACCAATATCAAATCACCATCATAACTATTCTTCAATTATCTCCCAATAATTCAATAGTTGATAACACTTTTGTTTTATACAAACATATATTAAAATCTACACTTAATACATGTTATGTCCAAAAAACCATCAAGCCACAAACCCAGCTTTCAAAATGGATCGTCTTCGAGCGTCCTTGTAATCTTTGAAATAAGGGTCCCACGACGGGTGAGCTAAAGCTCGCAGGAGAATCGCCCTGCCGGCTACTCACCACCTGCGGCAAAACAAGAATGTCTAAAGTAAACACACACTCAAGTAAATACATGATCCTACTCTTGAATGTCTACATGATCACCCCATGTCACGAGTCCTCACCGACTCACTCACACCCTGCCTAAGCCACGTATAAGAAAATAATCATTTTCAAAACAAAACTGTTCTTGAAAATATACTCACCGAAGTATTCTAAGAAAAGTACGGACTACCCTCCGAGGTGAATTGCTGGGTGAGCTCCGAAACAAATCATGGTCCTCATCCGAAGTGATTCCGCTGGCCCATCTCCCAACCCACCTCCTGAATATCATCCTTGAAATTCCTTTCGCAACCATATCCGTTTTTATAAAAATACCTTGTCATGCACTCACACCTAACTCAAGGTTACCCAGTGCATATGAAAATGCATTATGCCATTTTCAAAACCATTTACACAATATGACAATATGCATATTTTCAATCAACTACAATTACACACATGTAATTCAATGATATCAACCATCACCCAAATTGGCTCGCTTGACCGTCATAATCATCTCGATGGCTTATAACACAATTTAATTCCATGTAATTACTGTCATTGTACTCTTTGTCATTTAATGTATTAACTAACTAATTCACCAGCATGAGCCATTGTTTACATACAATTTCGAGCACACAACGGACAATTCTTATCCATTTCACACAAACCAGGGACTGTTTTACGAGTCCACGAAAGCAGTAAGTGGGGTGACCACGGGCGCCCACACTTCCTACCGGTTCCTCTTTTTTGGAACCCGATTTCCATTCCCATTTTAGATCTTATAAACACCAAGCATAATTTATTGAATAAATTATCACAAAATAAACCCATAGCAGTCCATACACACAACATTACGGACTGCCTCATAGTTAAAAAAATTCACAATTCGGTCCCATGTTTGGGACCGAACATCTGACCCATTCCGACCTTTTTCCTCTAATTACATGATTTAAAGCAAAAATCTGGAATTTAAAAAGACCCAAAACGACCCTAATTTTACGGCGGAGTCACGGAGGTGAGAAAAATCACCAAGAATTTCTAATTCGGTCCCATGTTTTGGGACCGATCAAACGGCCCCTCACGGCCTCAAACCAACCGAAACATCGAAAAACCCTTAAAAATTGGAATAAAAGCAAGTGGAGAAAATCCTACCTCTTGGAGTTGTCAAAAACTACGCAAACCGGGGGTCCATAGCGTAGCTGCTCAGCGTAGAGCGTTTTTCCCTTCTTGCTCGTCGAAAATCCAGCGGTCCGATGTCAGCGTGTATTACGAGAGAGTCAAAGACTCTCTCACAGAAATGAAAGCTCCATAGCTCATCGCAATTTTTGCCTCCGTTTTTACTATGGCAGCTGATTTAATGAAGAGAATTACGACATACGTTAATTTGTCTTTTGTGACTTAATCGAATCTAAAGTAATCTTTATCTTCTCTTTCAGTTTGATATTCGGCACTCGCCGACCGAACCCATTTCGTCATTTACCTGCTCATACCACTTATGGTACGGCAGGTACATGTTATATCGCGCATTTAGTCGCGTGAAAAGCGATTTCTGGCACGAAATGCGTGCCTCGAAAGCGATGTCGACTACGGCTGTTTCGAGAAAATTCTGAATTTACGTGTAAACTAGATTTCGCGATACGATTCAAGCGGTGCAATCCGTTTGTCATGAATCTAGAAATTAATTACGGATTTTAACCTTAATTACAATTTTTGTAATTAAAATTACGATTTTGCCCTTATTCGAAATTGGAATTTCTCGAGTCTTAAAGGAAGGAAGAAAGGAAGAAGGAAAGAAAGGAAGAATCATTTAGGAAAAGGAAGAAAAGAGGCGGAGGAAAGGGAAAAGGAGGGGATTTTCCTGGGTTTGGAGGGAGCGTGGACGTTCGAAAGTTCGAGGACTAAAGTTGGTGCACCTTGATAGGATCTACGATGTGGACACGAAAAGTTAGGTTCGACAAACTCGAGAGGTAGGATATTTTCCTACTTAGTTTTACTTTGCTTTAAAAGGCTTTATAATGGTAGGGTTGCTTATGGGAGGCCATGAAGGTATGAATTAGTTCAAGCCTTGAGACTAAGAGGGGTATGGATTTCATGACCGGTTGCATGACTGTGGGAGTTAGGGTTTTACTAGATGAGTTTCTAGATGTTATGATTGTTGATGAGATGACAATGATTGGAACGATATGGTTCATGTTTGTGAAGAAATTCGTGAGAGTACCTGTTAGATAGTCCTGAGGGTGAGGCCTGATTTGTATGTATAGCTTGCTTGAATACGCATGCGTGGGTAATGAAATGTGATATTGATGCATGCTATTTGATGTATTGATATGTTTTGCATGGAGGTAGATTATATGTATAAATTATAATTTTCCATGGAGTGTAAATGTTTCATGTAGTGTTCATTCATGCATGTAACATGAGGAAAATGCATTGGCATCATGCATTTCATATCTTGCGATCACTTGTCAGCGTCGGTCGGGTGTGGGTACGAGGTTAAGGTTTATTCATCGGTGTTGGTGGGTGGGTCGTGAACTCGGGAGAAAAATGGGACAAAGTCCAAAGTGAAGATTCACCCAGAGTGTGTAAATGATCAAAATGATAAATTACATGTTTTGGGCGGGCAAAGTTGGGGTCGATCCCCGGGGTGAAAGTCCCAAATGTTATTCGCGGTTAGACCATGATCCAGCGTATGGGTTCGTGAAAATGTTTGAAAAGTGCTGGCGTCCTACGGTGTAAACCGTCAAGTGGCCTGAAATAAAGGAAAGAATCCAAAATAAGTTTTTGATAAATAAATTGGAGGAGTTTTCCAATGGTTTAGTCGAGGTATGTGGTAGTTTTCACATTTGGCATTCGGGTGTGAGGGAGTCGGTTGGGACTTCGGGTCTGGGTGGCGTAATGAAGGTGCATCTCGCATGATATAGACATTTCATATAGAAAATAATTGTGGAATGTGATTCTTTGTTTATATATGTCTGGAACAAAGCTATACCATTTTAGGTGGGAGTAGCCCAAACGTAGGAAGGCTTCTGCGGGAGCTTTTGCTCGGCCCGTCGTGGACCTTTCAGGTACAGGACTATCAAGGAGACGATGCGCCTTGGTAAGAGGTATCTTTTGAGAAGAAAGCCAACATGTGGCTTTGAGTAAATATTTTCTAAATATGTATAAATCTTTTTGTAGAACAAACATGATAACTATGAGAATATAGTTGAGATAATTATTTTGAGTATTGGTTTGTGGGCCCAAGAGGCTATTTTTACTCAGGTATGCGTCTCGTGATACGAGATGTATAGATTTTCGCGAGGTTGTGGTTTAGTCCAGCGGACACCCGGGTTTGGGGGCGTCACGGCATGGTATCGAGCTAAGGTAAGCGGTTACCTTGGGGCTCGGTGGGTGTAGAAGTTAGGTATACCAGTATACTAGGACTTGATGGGAAAGCAGGTTTAGATCATACATCGGTGTGCATTTTGGTGAATTAAAAATGTGATGTGTGATGGTGTATAATATATTTGTTATGAATTGTGTATGAATTGTATGCTTGGTGAGTAGCATAGGAAAAGTGTTGAACGCTAGAGATCGAAAATCTAACGTAGATGTTCAGGAAATTTTAGGCGAGCAGTCCAGGAAATGACAAGAAATAAACGAAAAAAAATATATTTTAAGACCAGGTGCTCCAGTTTTTTAACATGAACAAAATGAGTTTTGTGGAAGTGCGGAAAATTGACTGGTTTAACTGAAAGCGAGTAATAATTAAATTCTAGAAATTCAAAGTGGGTAAAGCGGTGTACAAACTCTTGCATCTTTAGGAGTAGCGGGAAGGCTGCGGGAGGAAAAAAGATTTTGATTTTTAAGGCGGTGTTCCGAGTTTTGAAGACCAGCAGATTGGGTGTTGTGAGATTCTGGGAGGTTGTTCCAGTTTTCGCACATGGAAAAAGAGTTGTAATTCAACTCTTAAATTTGAATTCGATTATGCGATGGGCTAAGCTGCATCTAAGGAATATCGGAAAAAAAAAAAAAAAAGGCTGCTTTGGATGAAAAAAATGGTTGCGAGGTTAGGACAGTATTGGAGAGTCGCGACATGGGTTCGAGTCAGCGACTGGTGTGAATTGGGCGTGAGTCGCGACGGGAAGGGGCGTCGCTGACTGGTGAGGTTCTGGCGGGGAAGTGGCGGTTCGACTGATGTCGGCGACATCATTTTTGAGTCAGCGACATGGGTGGCGACAAAGGTCAGCGACATGGCGTCAGCGGCGTATTAGCGAAAATGGGGCTGGCGGGCTTGATGTCGCGACATCGACTGGTCAGCGTATGGCGGCGATGGCTAAGGCGGAAGCGATGTCGCGACATGGATTTGATGTCCGCGACATGGACATCGAGTCTAGGAAGTCGCGACATGGGTGATGTCGCTGACATAGGTTAGTCTTCGAGGATCTTCGCGACATGGGGTTGGCCCGTCAGCGACATAGAATGCGACGGCGAGGCTAGGCGGGAGGCGGTGTCAGCGACCGTCGCCGTCTCAGCGACATGGTCCAGCCACCTTGATGTCGCGACATCGAAGTAGCGTCATGACTGGGAACATTGGGTACGAAGCGAGGCGGGGAGGTCGCGACATGCACACGACACGAAGTGCTATCTCTTGCTTGCGACTTCACGCCTGTGTGGCCTTGCGACTGCGCTAATTTGTCGCAGCGCGACATCTGTAGCGACATGGGCGTTGTCTTGTGCGGCGGCATACGACACAGGCCGCTGCGCGCGCGGTGTGCACCTTGATATGGGCTTTGGGTGTCGCGCACTGTTGGGATTTTTGGCGAGTGCACTGTTTACGATCCTTTGGATCATTGTTCATGGACCGCGTTTCGCGAGCGCGTTCACAATTAAAAAAAAAAAAAAAAAAAAAAAGAGTACAAAAATTTTTAAAAATTTTCTTTGTGGGTGATTTAATATATAAGATATTTATATTGCATTTATTATAAATGCATTGAACATTATGTGAAAAATTTTATATTTTCGATTGTATGAATAATTTGTCTCGAAGTTTTGTGTTTGAGCCTTAGAATCTGCGTGAAATTAATGTTGCATGTTTTTCTGTGCGTAATTTGTGTTTTAATTACGTGAGGCTCATATACATGGTGTGATGTATATGGGGTGTGATTAACGTGGGTAATGCGCAAGAATATTATATGCATGGTTTAATGCATTATAGGAAATAGGAGAATATTAAGATTAGAACTATAACCTTAGAGATTTGGATCAAGAAACGAATAAGAAAGTTTTGAATTTAAGTATGAGTGGTTGTAGTCTTAAACATAGGAAATGAGCAGATTGAGTTCATATTATCAAAATCATTAATAATTGGCATGTGCATTGCTAGTTGGACTGAGTGAAAAATTTTTTTTTTAATGAATCTTGTTGCCATTTGACATATGTAGATGGCTAGTCGATGAAGGACGTGGGGTCGTCCACGAGAGTCTTTGGTCGGGCACCACCGGCGTCGGGCCTCCACAGTGTTACTTTCGACGGGCCTTTGCGGGCGTGGGTGTATGTGGTTGCTAGGCGCTCGGTGACATATGGCCAGGTGGTGGGGAGGTCCGGGTAGCCTCCGATTTAGGGCACATCATCTGGGCATTCTCAAGGGGAGGAGGCAGATGGTGGCGGACCATTGGTTTATGCAGATGGAGAATATATTGGAGGTTATGGAGATCACCTCCGATACTGCCAGGATCCGGTTAGCTGCATTCCAGCTAGAGGGTGAGGCCCAGGTATGGTGGAGATGGGCGAGGGCTTCTAGAGATTTAGAGGCTATGACATGGGCAGCGTTTCAGGAGCTGTTCATGAGTAAGTATTTTCCAGAAACCGCGAGACATGCAAAGCTCAGGATTTCCTAGAGCTGAAGCAGGGAGCGATGACAGTGATGGATTATGTGGCTAGATTCACGGAGTTAGTTATTGTGACTAATGGCCTGAGACATAGCTGAGTCGGAGGTTTGAGAATGGGATTTGAGTTGTCCACATTGAGGCAGATTGTGAGTCTCAGCCCTCGGGATATGGATACATGGTTGGGACCGTGCGTATTAGAGAGATTGAGGATGCACGGGGCATTCGGGATCGCAGTCTTCAGTGGGAAGAGGAAGGAGATCAGCCTTCTTCCGGTGCGGGAAAGAAGCGAAGAGCCTCTAGTTCGCGAAACCCGCGAATCGAGGAGCGGCCCGGGGTGATGACATGCTTTGTGCCATCGGCTGGGCACATGAAGAGGATTGCCCACGGAGCGGATCAGGAGTTTTGAGCAGTGAGGTCCGGTCGTCGATGGGACAGAGGCACGGACTCGGGTTGTTCCTTCTCACTCCAGTGTGGGTCAGAGGAACCAGTTTCAGTTGCGGGGTGCTACCTGGCGCCCTCGCGGTCTGGGACAGAGACGAAGAGGGCGGGGTATGGGTCGGTCAGTCACGAGGGCTCCTGAAGCCCGGGACTTGGGGACACGAGGGCGTGTCTGCTTATTTATGGTACCGAGGGTGGCGTGCGGATCAGCTTGGATGCGAGGTATGTTTCTCACACATGTGTTGATAGGTTGCCATTATGACATTATTGTGCATCTTGTGTGGTAGGTTTGGGTATAGAGGTTGAGGCCTTTAGAAAAAAAAAAAAAAAAACCAGAATATAAGGAAATTCTTCCCTATGAGGTAGGGAGAAATTTGATTCTTCTAGAGATCAGAGTTCTTGTGAGCGTGATGGACATAGAGTGGTAAAATGAGTGGGACTTTAGTCGGGTCTTCATACTTGAAACCACGGTCTTGGAAGTTAGGTAAAAGATTCTATTATCTTAGCGTAGTTGGATGTATATGCGGTAAATTGGAGCCCGAAATTAACAAGAGGAGAATGTAAGGCCAGAAAATTCTAATTTTCTCAAAAAGGGGCAAAATTGTAATTCCGGTAAAAATCCGAGATTTTTAGATCTCGGATGGCCAAGCGGACTTCTCAGTTGAAATCGTCTAGTAAATTTAGCAGCTACCACGTCAAATTGTTTGGATTCGAGGTGTTCGAGTTTCACGTTTTTCGATACGTGGGGTGTCGGATGACTACCGCTAGCTGAGAGGGAGATGCCATGGCACCATAAGAAAGTGACACTTGGCGTTGAAGATGGCTCGCATTGAGCCACATGGAGCATGGATTCCATGGCTCCTGATTATGGCCGTGTGTGGGAATTGAATCACGTGGCTCAGTGAAACCGTGTGGTGGATGATGTCGTAAAATGGATTTGAAATAAGAAAGAAAAATGGAAAAGTGTTGGCCTTGAATGGGTAGAGAGGAAAGGAGGAGGAAATTTACTCCTTTGACCGAATGAGTGCTACTCCAAAATGGGTGAGAAAATGACCCGAATGAGAGAAATACGAGAAATAAGGAAAATGAGATGAAAATGAGAAAAAGGAAAGAAAAGCAAAAGGAAGAGGAAAGAAAGGAAAGAAGGAAAAAGGAAAGAATCACGTGAGAAAAGGAAGAAAGGAGACGGAGGAAAGGGAAGTGAAGTTTTCCGGGTTTCGGAGTGGTGGACGTTCAGTTCGAGGTAAAGTTGGTGCACGCGAGTCGGATCTAGTGGCTAGAACACAAAAGTTGGAGTTCGACAAACAAAAAGGTAGGATATTTCACTGCTGGTTTCACTTTGCTTTAAAGGCTTTATATTAGTAGGGTTGCTGGGGAGGCCATGAGAGGCCATGTGAATTAGTTCAAGCCTTGGGACTAAGGGTATGGATTTCATGACCGGTTGCATGGTATGGAGTTAGGGTTTTACTAAGCCAGAAAGTTTCTAGATGTTATGTTTGTTGATGAGATGACAATGATTGAAACCAATATGGTTCATGTTTGTGAAGGGGCCGTGAGGTACCCTGTTGAATGGTCCCAAGTTGAGACCTCGTTGTGTGTTAATGCTTGCTTGAATAACATGCAGTGGTGTGGAAATGTGATATTGATGCATGTTATTTGATGTATTGATATGTTTTGCATGGAGGTAGATTATATGTATAAATTATAATTTTCCATGGAGTGTAAATGTTTCATGTAGTGCTCATTCATGCATGCTTAACATGAGAAAATGCAGTGGCATCATGCATTTCATATGCGGTCACATCGCGTCTGGTCGGGTGTGGAGTGCGGGTTAGAGTTTATTCGCCGGTGTTGGTGAGTGGGTGATGAACTTCGGGAAAAATGGGACAAAGTCCAAGGTAAATTCAGTGTGTAAATGATCAAAATGATAAATTACATGTTTTGGCGGAGCAAGTTAGAATTAGATCCCGAGGGGTGAAAGTCCCGAATGTTATTCACTTGATTTAGACATGAGATCGGCGATGTAAGTTCGTGAAAATGTTGAAAAGGCGTGCGGCGTCCCGCGGTGTAAACCTGAGTCGTGGCCCACAAAATAAAGGAAAGAATCAAATAAGTTTTTGATAAATCAGTGGAGGGTTTCGATGGTTTAGTCGGGGTATGTGGTTGGTTTGTTCGCGTTTGGCATTCCAGTGTGAAGTCGGTTGGGACTCAGGTGGTGAGCATGAGGGGTCGCATCTCATGCATGATATAGACTTCATATAGAAAATAATTGTGGAATGTGGTGCTGTTTATATATGCCATTGCCTTTTTAGGTGGGAACCGCTTGTAGGAAGACTTCTGTTTGAACTGCTCACCCGTCGTGGACCACTTTCGAGTGCGGGGGACTATCGAGGAGGCGGTCACCTTGATGGGGTATCCTTTTGAGAAGAAAGCCCAACATCATGGCTTTGGTAAATATTTTCTAAATATGTATAAATCTTTTTGTAGAACAAACATGATAACTATGAGAATATAGTTGGCATAATTATTTTGAGTATTGGTTTGTGGGCCCCGAGAGGCTATTTTACTCAGATTGTAGATCTCGTGATCACGGATGTATAGATTTTCAGCGAGGTTGAACGTCGCGGACACCACGGGTTTGGGCGTCCACGCACCAAACTCCATTCCTTGACATGTCCTTATTATCATCTTTGGGTTACTTGAATCTATCGCATAACAATTTCTCCGAGAAGATCCCTTTTATTGGGCAAATGTCAACTTTCACAGAGTCTGCCTTTGCTAGAAATCCAAATCTTTGTGGAGCTCCGCTAGTCATAAAGTGTCAAGATGAAGGTACAGATAAAAGTGTTGAGGACAAAATTGATAGTGGCTTTGTTGATCAATGGTTCTATTTGAGCATTGGGTTATTCTTGTAAGGCGTTTTAGTTCCATATTTTGTGTTGGCAATGAGGATCTTGAATTGTGATGCATATTTTGATTTTGTGGACACAGAATTGTCAAATGGCTACTCTTTGAAAAGAGTGACCTATGCCGAAATCATACCCAAGGAAATAACGTATTCTTATGTTCCACTTTGGGAGTAGATTTCTAGCCTCTATTAGCAGTATGCTACTAATTTGCCTCCCAATTCTTAATTTTATTTGATGTGATGTACTAAGAAAAAGTGTCTTCGTTAAGATAAGTTGGGATTTTTTAAAGGTTATGGCCTTTTAATTGCCTCGAAAAAAGAAAAAAAACAATTTTCCCATTGTAATAGAATTAATAAATGCCCACCAAAAATTGTTACTAAAAAATCCAAAGAAAATTGCCACTTAAGAGTTCAAAATCTCTTTAAAGAAAATATAGAAGAAAATAAAGGAAGTAAGGAAAATAAAAAAATAGTATTTAAACTTAATAAATTAATTTTATATATTTTATTGGAACTCATTTTATTTGAGATTATCTCTATTATATAAAATTTAGAAATTTAAAAATATATAAAATTTTAAGAAATTTTTATTATATTTGTTTAACATATTTTCCATTGTGAAACCAAAAGGAGCCTAATACTTCTTCTGTGTAATGGTTGCTAATTTCAAGCACTCAGCATTGGATGCTAAGCAAGCTCTTTTTATTGTTTTGTAAATCTTAGGGCCTTTTCACTTGGATGCTTTTATGAAACCATTTGGGATGTGCGACATAAAGCTTGAGTTCTTTGGTGCAATACCTCCCTATATTAATTGTATTAGGACCCACAGTTGTTAATTTCACTTGGAATGTATGACCACTAGGTTTGGTGTAATGTGTTTGAATCCCAAAAACCACATTTTATTCTATTTCATATGGTTATAACTAATGTGGAAGCTTTCGAAAGAACCCACAACTTTGTTCAAGTTTATTTTATAATGGTTTATGTAAGCATCAACAACACCAAGCGGCATACTTGACTCCTAACACTCCATGTTCAAGCAATGCAAGAAGCAGTGGCCCGAGTAAAACCTTTGTAATCTCTGATTACATGTTATTTGCTATTAGACAAAACTTGGTAATTTTTTGTAGCCTTGAAGCAGGTCAGTTGATACCGTCGACCCGCGGAATACAAGTGGAGGTCGGGTTGCAGGCCTTTAGAAAATCGAGTGAGTCTCCTTTGTACGGGAGCTCTACCCGATTAAAATACACACATGAAACACAATCTGGCTTCAGTCAATATATTAAATATATCGAGAGATCAAATCACGCATGAGTAATATCACGGCCACTTAGGCCTAGCGATACTCATAATACATACTAACTATGAATTCAACTATATACCCAATAGTTACAAAGGTTCAAATGTTTTACTCTTATACAACATATATTAAAATTAGGAAAATTCCTAATACATGTAGATATCAAATCGAGAAGCGAAACCCGTCAGAGCTTTTCTTCTAATCCACGGTCTCGAGGATGAGTCTTCTCCTCCTTCACGCTCCTGTACTGTGAAAGGGGATCTGACAGGGGTGAAATTTAAAGGCGATGGGAGGAGAAATCGTGCAAGTGGGGCTACTTCCGCCACCTAAGTGCGGTCTGATGTTCGATTTAAACAAACATTCAATGGTATGATCTACTTGAATGTCATTGACCAGCTCGGATCAGGAGGCCCTCACTGGAGCTCTCTCACACTCGTCTAAGCCTCGTATGAGAATTATTAATGAATTTATTAATTAGGCGGCCCATAGATGAATATATATCGATTGGGCCGGCTCAGACGATTGATATATATTAATTGTTTCAATGGTTACCGCCAGATGAATAAATATCAGTGAAATTGCATTTCAGACCGGTTGATATATGTGCACTAGTTTGTGGACTACCCTCCGATGAATAAATATCAAGCCCCGGGCGCTCCGGCCGGTTGATATATTATTTAGTTTGGACACTACCCTCTGAGGAATTTATATTTTAGACTACCCTCGGCCTTTGTTTCTGCAGAAGCTGTCTGTGCGGTACCGTTTCTATATTCTAGGATGTTCGGTGCATATGGAATCACATGTATGCCGATTCGATTCAGTCTAAATCACATGCAAATATATATATACATGAATATATTTACATAAAGCGCCAAATCACACATCAAAAATTAAGCTCATGGGCTAATGATCGTAGAGTAATTTAATTTAAATCGCTTTCGGCCAAACCATCTTTGCGAATATATATTTTTAGAACCTTTATTCAGAATAGTGAAACCACGTTCTATTCGGAAAATCACAAAACACCGGTTCACTTAGTGAACCCGCAATTCACGGCCATTCCCGGCCCAAAGCATACCAAGCAAACATTTATCGCAATTAAACAAACCACGCAACGGCCATGAAAAGCATTTCACAGTTTGCACCTTGGCTCAAAGAAAAACCTTGCATCAATTGATTTATATTTGGGACCGATCATCTGACCCATTCCGACCTTTATCATCTCAGGCATAATTATTCCATAAATTACCATATAAATACCCAATTCGATCCCAATATTACGGTGAGATATGCAAAAATTCTCTACAATTCGGTCTATGTTTGGGACCGATCAACCCTTACGTTCCGGCATTTTCTCATATCAAGCATGCATTTTAAATGCAAATTCCCATATAGACAATTACTTTAGCATTACGGACAGTCGCGGCCTATAAAATCTCAAATAAATTCCCACAATTCGGTCCCATGTTTTGGGGACCGGGTGGCAACCTCGCGACCTCGAGGCTAAGAACATGAAAGACCTTAAAAATGGGAATAAAGCATGATAGGGAGAAAATCCTACCTCTTGGGTGTCAAAAACTCGCAAACCGGGGTCCACGCGTAGCTGCTCAGCATTAGAGCGTTCCCTTCTTGCTCCGAGCGATAGCAGTCGGTCTCCCAGAATTTTCTAGAGAGAAAGCGCTCTCTCTAGGCTACTCAAATTTAGATTTCGGCTGCGTAAAAAATGGCCTCCCACGTTTGCTTTGGTACCAATTGAAGATGAATGGTATTATTGTACATCATTCTGATCGCCAAATCAGTCCTTAATTGCAGTTTGTCCTCTTTCAGTTGATATTGATGACTATCTCGTGATCCGTTTTCATCATTTCTCTACTCATACCAATGGTACATGAGTACATCACTCTTATGTGCCTTTTCGTCGCATCGGCAATCGATTCACGGCACCAGACGCGATGTCTCGAGAAAAAAGCGTGCCATTTCCGTATCTCGAAGAAAATTACGAAATTTGCTAACTAGATTTGAGACAATTCAACGAATTACAAATCAGTTTCGATCGTGAGATCTAAATTAATTACGGATTTTTAACCGTAATTACAATTTTGTAATCAAAATTCTATTTGCCATATTCCCGAGAATTTGAATTTCTCGGGTCTTACATTCTCCCCACCGCCAAAGATTTCGTCCGAAATTCGAGAATTTCTGTCAGCGCACAGTATGCATATGCAGCGCGCGCTCTATCATGCATGTAAATAGTCGTTCTAACGTAAGCAGTAGCTACGTCTGCAGCCGTCTAACAGCGGAAGGGATAGGTGGCCCAGCGTGTGTCCTCGGCGGCTTACGTTGACTCCTCGGCTCCGCAGTGCGCGCTGCCTCTCCACTAACCTCCGCGGTCTTGCGTGTACGAAACTAACTCCCGCGGCTATCAACGATACCTGCGGTCCCACTCTCGAAGGCCCGTAGTGTCAATCTCAATCATCCCCAATCCGCCTCATGGCCGGATGCGGGTATATTCCGGGAGTATGGAGCGTGAACACCTGCATGGCGCCTAACATGCTGGGCGTTAAGCCAGCGATTTGCAATGGTGAATATTCTCGAGTATCTCGAAGGCCCGATAAGCCTCGGCGATAGCTTCCACAGCTTGCGGGCGGTCACTCCTCTCTTAGGCGCCGCCTTGAAAAAAGCGAGATCACTAACCTCGAACTTTAAGGGTCGGCTGATCTCACGTACGCATATGATAAGCTCTTACGCGGGCTCACGGCGTGAGAAGGCGATAATAAATATCCGCTCACCTTCGAGTGTCTTTGTCGGTCCCGGGACCGTGATGGATCTCTCTCCCACCTCGGTCCCGACATAACGGTAATACACATGGCCTCCATGCCGCACTCATATGGTGCCATTCGTACACAGCTGTGCTTTGTTATTTGTGGCGAATTAAATAAGGCAATTAATCCCTCTGCCACTTTATGACCCGGGACACATGTTAAGCAATATGTCCTCTAACACCCATATGTAATCCATACACACGTAATCACCACAGCCTTGCTTGGTGTGTAGCTAACCTCTCGAGGTCAATCACTTGACAATGCGTGGATAGTCGACTACAGTCCATGTCATGAATGACATCAATATCACAGAAATTTCGCCATTTCAACAACACTCAGCGATTTTCCAAAGTATCAAACCTTGAGTCACCCCGACTCCTAACCAACTCAAACTCTCGATCCTGCGCGTGATAATCATGTCCTAAAAACAGGCTCACCCCACCTCTCACGAGTGAATGACCTCTGGGTGCACTGCCTTGGAGCTCGTAGCAATGTCACGGAGTGCACGTAAGGCGTAATGATGTAATATTGTGACCTTGATGCGGGTTCCACCATGAGCGAATCTCGGATATCTCTCACTCCCATAAACGACCTATCGGGTCAACTCTCACCTACATCCTAGGGAAGAAACATCTATACATGGCTTGTCTAAAGCCTTAACCTCTAAGCCCGATTCCAATGTAGGTGCCGGGTATGACAACCGCCTAGTTCTCAGTGCGACAACTAGATGGTTGTCAACTCATCCATGTCAAGCGACAATCAACAACTGATAGGTCTACCATCCTAAGGTCCACCAATATTCCGATGCGCAACTACGTCTGTCCCGGCCGACCACGCTCACGGCCCCTCACGGCTTTATCGTATTGTTGGAAGTGCTTGTATAACACCGGCGAAACTAGTTATACAACCGCTAGGGTGTGGAAGAATAGGCCTTATCTATACGATTACCGCTAACTAGGACTGTATTGTCCCAAAGTCTTGGGATCCCTGTCTCTAGGGAAAATCCCGTCACTCATGCTCAATCCACATTTTTAGTCACGAAACTAGTGTGAAGCCAGTTTGCCCCTCTTCCGAACTAGGAGAAAACTAATCCTCCCTCTTGCTACCAACACCATTATCAGGAGTGTTCCAGTATCCTGCAATCTCTCTCTATGGTCGGGTGTCCTAACCATGGAGTCCATGTCCGTAGGCGAAGTCACAATCCATCGAATGGACAACTTGACCCGTTCTCGAATCTCATATTATCATTTATCCTGAGACTCGTATCTAGAGGATTGACATTGATCTCTCCCGATTCATCATTGCCTCAGCCTTATAGGTCGTGACACTCACGGTCTTAACACCCACGTGTCCCGAAATCTCACCTCGATGGCCAAAACCCGTACTTCTTGCGAACTTAAGCATCTGGTGATGGTCTCTGCGGTTGTAAAACAGTCTCAGTGATGCTTATCTCCTTTCTGGCCCGGGAGTAGATCAAAATATCATCCACAAATACCACGACAAACTGATCTAGATAAGTTGCGAACGCCCCTAAGCATGAGATCCATGAATCTTGTTAGAGCATCCATCAATCAATCTAGCTCACTTGAGGCAAATCATAATCATGCCAGTAGCTTAAACCTGAAATTAATTCTATAATTGTGTCATTATTCTTTACCTCAAGCATTAACCTAATAATTCTTTGATCGACTGACTCGAATTTATTTACTACTATTGCATGATAGAATTCAATCCACACAGTTCAATGCCAAATACATGGGCCTTTATGGCCATTTCACCTGAGCCGGGACATTTTAGGTCAAACCCGGCGATGTTGTCTACGGGCAACCCACTTGTCAATCTCGGTTTCACTTTTTGGGCCGAGATTTCTTACCGTACCGGTCTCATAAACACGAAGCATAATTTATTGAATGAAATTATCAAAGGACCATAACCGATCCCATGCTTGATTGTCTAGATTGCCGTCGGCTCAAAAATTCTAACACTTAGGTCCAGTATTTTAGTACCTTTGTACAACTCGACATGCTCTATACACATTTATGTGCTAATCTTGAAGCACATCATCCTATCTTATCAACGAGCATATCACTCGCCAAAATTCGATCCACACTAACACTTACAGTTCATGTTATGCACAACCAAGCATGCAAGCACACTTCACAAAATCCAATCACACAAAACACACAAAACACGTGCATGTAGTGTCCTAGTGTTAACCCGTGATCAAACCACACCTAGTGGTGATGCTCATCCTCAACCATGGCCCTGGCCAGTTACCGATCATAGGTTTCCATATACATATAACCAAATCAAACCACCCATGTGGTGGATGCCCGAGCAGGAGCTCCCAGATGTTAGTATGCCTAGCTCGTCTGGCTGGCCTTCAAAGCCCAGGGTCCGTTGACTACCCGTCAACCCGCGGAATACAAGTGGAGGTCGGGTTACCCGACGCCACTTTAGAAAATCAGGCAGAGTCTCCTTTGTACGGGAGCTCTCCCAGTTAAAATACGCATGAAACACAGCCACACGATCGATATATTCAATATATCCGAGAGATCAAATCACACATGAGTAATACTGACCATAGACTAACGATACTCATAATACATACTGTATGAATTGACTATATACCCAATAATTACAAGAGTTCAAATGTTTTACTCTTATACAACATATATTAAAATTAGGGAAAATTAATACATGAATATCGTCGGCTTGAAAGCCACAATCCGGCTTTTCTTCTAATCCACGGTCTCTAGGATGAGTCTTCTCCTCGCACGCTCCCTGTACCTGTGAAAAGGGGGATCCCACGACGGGGTGAGCTAAAGCTTCGATGGGAGAATCGCCTTTAAGTGGGGAACACTCGCCACTAAGTGCGGTGCAATGTTCCAATTTAAACAAACATTCAAGCAAATGTGATCACTGCCAGTATCTCGTGACCTTCCCGGATCAGAGGCCCTCAGGCTCTCTCACTCGCTGAAATGCCATTATGAAATTATTAATTTATTAGTGAGGCGGCCTCAGGTAGATATATATCGAGATTGGGCGCTCAGACGATTGATATATATTAATTGTTGTGGACTACCCTTCGATCTCAGATAAATGTATTTGGTATTTCCGTGGGTTGTTATATATTACTTAGTTTAATGGACTACCTCGATGAATAAATATCAAGCTAGGCGCTCAGACGGTTGATATATTATTTAGTTTGGACTATAGAGAATTTATATTTTAGACTACCCTCGAACCTTGTTTATACGGAGCACAAATACAATGCCGTTCTATATTCCTAGGATGTTCCGGTGTATATGGAATGCGTGTATCTTGGGTTAAATTCAGTCTAAATCGCATGCAAATATATATATACATGAATATATTTACATAAAGCGTAAAAATCACACATCAAAATTAGCTGGCAGAATTTGTGGTCATCTGTGACAATTTAATTTAAATCCACTCGACGACACGTACTTTCACGAAAATATATGCAGAACAACATTAGAATAGTGAAGCCTCGTTTACTATTCGAAATCACAAAACAGGTTCAACCAGTGAACCCGCAATTCTGACCATTCATTGAAGCATACCAAGCAAACATTTAATACAAATTAAACAAGCCACACTGGCTTGACCATGAAAGCATTTCTGGTACTGTAGCTCAAGAAAAACCTTGCATCAATTCGGTCCCATATTTGGGACCGATCATATGGCCCATTCCGACCTTTATCATCTCAAGCATAATTTATTCCATAAATTACCATATAAACACCCAATTCAGTCCCAGCGACCACGGACTGCGAGAATGTCAAAATTCTCTACAATTAGGTCCCATGTTTTGGGGCCAAGATCAACTCACCATTCGGCGACTCTCATATCAAGCATGCATTTTAAATGCCAAATTTCCACACAAACAGCCCCTAGCATTCTGGACAGTCGCGGCCCTAACAAAAAATCTCAAATAAATTCCCACAATTAGGTCCCATGTTTTGGGACCGATCAACGACACTCGCGGCGCCAGCTATAGAAGCGTCGAAAAACCCTTAAAATGGGAATAAACGAATAGGAGAAAATCCTGCCTCTTGGGGACAGTCAAAAACTTCGCAAACCCGGGGTCCACGCGTAGCTCAACTCCGCGTGGAGCGTTCCATGCTGGCTCGAGGCCGTACGTGATCAGGATCTAGTTTTCTAGAGAGAAGCCCGCTTCTCTCTCTAAGGCTCTCAAATTTAGACTCACTGCATCAAAAATGGCCTCCACGTTTTGCTTTGGCCTAATTGAAGAAGATGAATGACTATTAATTTATTTTGTCTTTGGTCGGCCCAAATCAATTCGTAGTGCATTTTGTCCCTCTTTATCGGTTGATGTCGACAACTATACCATTGTCGGGTTTAAATCGTTCTCTCTTTCGTACCACTTATGGTCTGCGTGGTCGTACTACATGCGCTCGTCGTCGAATCGATTCACGTACGAGCAGCGATGCGCCGAAAAATGTGCGACTCATTGTCTCGAAAATTACGAAATTTTGCTAACTAGATTTGTGAGGCGATTCCAACGGTACAATCCGTTTCGTCATCGAGATCTAGAAATTAATTACAGTTTTTAACCGTATTACAATTTTATAATCAAAGTACTATTTTGCCCTTATTCCAGAAATTGGAATTTCTCGGGTCTTACATTTTTATTCCCAACTCATAAAGTATAATTTAGCTTTGCCAAAAAGCTTAATCAGCTGAAATCTCAAATGCCTACATCACCAAAATACAGAGAAATCCATCTTCAAACAGGGCATTAGGAAAAAAACAATAAATGTCTGTTAAAACTCATTTTAAGCCAAAAATCGTAAACCAAAGTTTCATCATAGTAACAACTATTACCATTTGCTTAAAAACATACGAGACAAACCTTAAGTAAACATATAGAGAGGCTACGCCATCACTTAGAAAATATTACCAACATTATAAGCAAAAACCCGAAAAATAATGAATCAATAGAGATTCTAGTAAACAATAGCAATGGCGGTAAAATTACCAAGGGTTTCTATTCAATTACCAAGTTTTCAAGACATTGCATTATATTTAGTAGAAAATGTCTCCACCTTGATAGCCTCCACCTTGGCCAGAGTTACTTTGTTTAATTACCTCCCTAATGAATTGATATTTTGACATCAATATGCTTTGACTTCTCATTCAAAATTGGATTCTCATATAAAATCACACCATCATACATCTTTACTTTAATAGAGCTAATACGAACTATGTAAAACCGGGAAAGAATTTAATTTTTTTAGAAAAATGCTCAAATGGTAAAGTTGTCCAAAATGGTTCAAGGAAAGCCTGAAAATTCTCTAGATCTCGAGATGTGTGAAAGCAATTTGCAATAAATTAGATTCCTCTCGTGAAATCTAGTGACTAGAAAAGTTTTGTCGAATTACGAGAGACGGTTAAATTTTACGATTATCTAGGTGATGGGTGGCAGGTGATGTAGGGGCGAGATTTACTACGAAAATGCGGAGTGGAAATAGGCGAGCTAGTTTCATTTTAAAATAAAGTTGACGAAAAATGATCGTTTTGAAGCGAACAAGGCTGGAGTGGACAGTGGTGCGACGTGTGCCATAACAAACTTAAATTAGTGGGGTCAAAAGGAGGGCAAAATGGGGAAAAGCCCATTTTTTGGGGGGCTGGATCCGGCAATGAGAGGAGAAGAGAGGGTGTAGAGAGAGAAGCTACGACCACTCTACAAGATGCGGAGCTCGAGTGGTGATCTGTGAGGTACTTAGCGTAAGACTAGCGAAACCAAGAGTTTTAGTGGAATATTTAGTAGGAAAGTTTAGGAGGCCGTATGCGAGTTAAGCTTTAAGAGTTAACTTTACTGGAAAGGCAATCTTTGTCGAACTCCGCTAGTCATGAAATTCTTAAGATGAGATTTATAAAGGTGAAGTGATGTTGGTACAATGATGGTGACTATGTTGATCAATGGTTTATTTGAGGCATTGGCTTGCAGGTTTGCTGTGTTATGGATTCCATATTTTGTGGCGTGAGGAGATCTTGGTGTGATGCATATTTTGATTTTGTGGCCAAAATTGTCAAGTAAGCTGCTCTTTAGAAAAAGAGTCACTATGCTAGAAACCATCCCCATAGGCAATATTAAATGTTGTTTGTAGATCTTTATGCTTTATAGTTAAATTATAAGCTTTGAAAGTGAATTTACTATTTCATACCAAAATGAAGGAAACACTAATTATTCAAGGATAATTATTCTATTTTATAGCCCTGTAGTTTGAAGGAATACATTATTAATTTTATTCTCATCCTAAATATAAATTATATCAAACTTCATTTTCTTTCTGTTGCTTAAAACATGAATATTTAAGCAAATCAATTTCCTAAAAATGGATTGAAAACTAGGAAGTATGTTTGGACAGCTGATCTATTGAGTTTGAGTATTTAGGTTTACTTGTGTTCAATTTTGCTTTGGCTTATAGAATAAAGAGTAAAAATTAAAGGTCAGATGGGAGTAAAGAATATCAGAGTTTGATCTTCTTACTTTTTGTGTTTTACAGTGTCCAAGATAAAGTAGAACAAGAAGAATATCAAAAGATTGGTTGAGGAATATGATCTTGTTGATGATGTTGATTGTCACAATGCACTGTAGACTCTTTTTATTATATTCATTATGTTATATATTTACTCTATTTTTATAAAGACTTAGAGTTTGAAATTTTTTGTACACTAATTTTCAATGTTTTAAAAATCGGTTTAATGATTAAATCAAAAAAAATATTAATTTATGATTTAAAGATCGAATCGATAATAAAAAATATCATCAATCCGAATTTTTAAAACACTACTAATTTCACTTAAATCAAGGCTCCCGGGTAGAGGGGGGAGTTAGACACTTAGACCCATGATCATATTTAATGGATATGATATTATGGTTGGGGGAAGGATAAGGACAAGCTGGCATCATGGGGGTGGGTTTCTTACCTTGTTTAGCCATTACTCCTTGTAGACTAGGTTTCCACAAAAAGAGCCTCTTGACAAGACCAGCGATGTGGGATTCTGTGGCCATTACCAAATCGTGTTCCCTTCCCACTTTACTACAAAAATAAAAGCATTTCATCGTTAGTGATTTACTTCCTTTGGAAATAAAGCCAAACCCATTTTTAATTCATCATTCAAAAGATTAACATACATCTTTCATAGGTTTTGAACCCACCTTTGTCTTCTCTATCCCCTCACTTGCAAAATTATTATCTTTTTTTCAAAGTATTGAAAAAGTGACTCATCCTAATATAAAAATAAAATATATAGCATTCGAAAACACAATATGTTTTGCCAAGAAACTCATGGGCTTGTTTAACAGGGAGGGAGAGGAGAGAGAGGAGGAGGAGAGAGAGGAGAGAGGAGGGGAGAGAGAGAGGCGTGTACCTATGTAGCCTTACGAGCGACTTATCAGAAAGAACAAGTATCATAAATAAGTACCTGGGAGGAGAGAAGAGTTTGAGTTTTTATGTCACTACTAAGGATATTGAAGACCTGTAAGATAATAGACCAAGTGCGTATCAAATAAGTACCGAATGATGATCATTACATCTCAATAGAGGACCAAGCATGAAATAGAGCGCACAATCTTGCAAAAGGAAAAAGAACCCCAAATATTATCTTTCAATATTATCCAGAAAGGAAAAAGAACTGAAAATGATAGGTAATATTGGATTAGAATAGTTTGGTTTTAATATTCTCTAATTCTCAAAATGTCTTATATATTCCTTCGTACAAATTCTCTTCCCTTCATGTATATTCCTTTTCTGTAAATTATGGTCCAAATTTCTACAGAGAAAGGAAATCAAAATGTGGACTTCTGAATTTGGGCTTGAACATGGCTGTGGAGAAACACATTCAGAGCTTTTTCTTCACTATGAGAAGAAGAGGTCCATTAGATGATGATTTAGGCTTTTTAATTTGGGGATTCATTGGTTGCTCGGATGAACTTCAAAACTTATCAAGAAAAAAATATATAGCCTATAGGCTGTTGCAGATCAGACCTTACAAGCAGCTTCCTTAAACTGATACAAAGATTATCCATGGTGCCAAAACGAAGAAAAGGAGAAAAATTCCAGAGATTTTATTCAACCAGAAAATAACATCTGCATACAAAGACAGAACATGCATAAGCAAAGGCAGGTCTCTCAATCTCTCATTCCTCTCTCGATCTTCTGCTCAGATCAATCCCCTTCAAGAGTTCTCTCCAAAAAAAACTGTCATACTATAGCTAACAACATATGTATTAGAAAAAAAATCTATTACAGGGAGCTGTTATCTACAATAACAGTTTTATCAACTCTATTTAACAACCAGCTAACATCTAAACCCAAATCCAAAGACCATAAATGAGGACACGTGACCACAAAACTCCACCTCAGCCCTCATTTTCTTCAAACAGGACATAGCTTTCTCATCACTATGAAACAAATTTCCAGCCACTTTGTAAGCAGTTCTGAAATTGAGCAGCAGTAACACCTTTTTAACAGATAGCCAACCCAATGCTGGCTGAACCGAGCTTCTGGGAAACAAACTACCACACTAGTTGAGACCAACTCCAAACCTTGGTCCACGCGCATAAGTCCCTTGATGTTGGTAGGCTCCACCTCAATGAGATCATCCCTCATTGCTCCTTGTTTTAAAATTCAGCAACATGCTTCACCTTAATCTGAGCATCATTCTGGGTTTTTCACCACTCATTACTTGGCCCATTGCACCTTAAGAACACCACCATAACCACATGGAATCCCATACCAGTGCAGTCATGACACACCAAATCCATAAAAATAAAAATAAAAACACCTGCAACTAGCAGCTAGCAGCTAACGCCAACAGCCAACAGCCAGCAGCCAGCAGCCAGTAGCCAGCAGCCAGCCCTTAAACAGAGGAGTCTTTACTGCCTCACATCGTCCCAGAACTTTATATATAGCTTCATCATCCTTGGAGTTAGAAACATCCACAAGTCAACACAGATGGATACCATCCAATGCAACTGGGGCAAGGAGATCATGCATCAGGTTGAATGATTCTAAACCTTTGACCTCACAGGAATCAGTTTAACAGCTTTCTTCACCACATTGAACTACTCCTCAATGTCATACAGAAGACGTTTCAAATGGTGTTAATGCATGAGAACAAGTTTGAGACAAAAGAAACCCAAGATCTCTTAGACTGATTTTACCTAGAAGCAGTCCCATACTGTATGCATGACCAGACACAAGCAAGAGAGCCTCTTGCTCCTTCTATCAGTCCTCCATTACCTGATCTTGCTTGTAGAGGTATCAAGAGCATTAGTAGTGATGGCGTGCCCGGCTCTAGACTATCTACCATGTTTTGACTAACTGCGGCCTGCATAGACCAATTTCAGAACATTTGCTCGTCCTCTAGCCCACCCAACATCCTCTCACTACACCGGAGCAGCATGAAGACCCTCCCACTGGCTGACAACACCAGCAAGCTCTATCATGCCACCGTATCATACCATGGCCACGAGGCGCACACCACCAGGGACATTTTACCATGCCTCTTCTCTGCTCAGTTCTCTTATACACAGCCACACACAGAAGATGCCCCGACTATAGCCTCACACCGATGGGTGTCTCACCATGCCTGCTCTCTCTCAGTTCTCTCTTGCAAACCAGCAAGACGTCTCATATCCCCCGATCATAGCCTTCATCTCAGCTCTCTGGACGTCTCACAAACATACCACACCATGACCACATCTTCCTTCCTCATGCGGATCATCACCTTTCCTTCTCTGGGTATTCTCTTTCAGAACCTCTTGATGGTCATGGCTCCTCTTGGAATTTTAATTTCTTCTCCAAGACCACACCACTTCTGAACTGTAAACCAAGATGCAACAAAACTCATTTATTCACTTAGGTCTTTCTTCAATCACCCTGACAGTCATTCTGCTATGAAAAGATATACAGAATGGAGATAAACAAACACTCTCTCCTTATCTTTTCTGATCCAAGCAACCAGGTTTCACATTTCTCATCCTCATGATGGCTGCCCTTTTCATTTTCCATAGCCTAAAAAACACTCTTGTTGAATTTTTCTATTTTAAAATTTACCATCATATTTCACTTAATTTTACAATGAACAACAACCTATAGTAGTACCTAGTGTCTGTGTTAAATACACTAGGAAAGTCACTTAATCGGCCTTTTAGGAGTAGTATTGCTTGGTCTTGCACTGTTAATAAGAAATAGTATTCATCTCTGTTTGGGCTGATGCTTATACCTTAGTACTGTGACAGTATTGGCTTTTAGTTATACCCAAATTACTATGGGTGATGCTGTATAGTGTTGCTTCTGAGATAGGTTATGGAACTGTGGCCCATTAGCATTTATATTCTGTCGACAGAACACACTTGACAGCATATTGTGAAGACAAACAACAATTTTAATTAAAATTGTCTAGTGAGAGGAAATAGCTCTAGATTGAAACGGTAATCGTTGCTATTGGAGTAACTCGAAAATTTGAATTAATTACCTACATCGAGAAATAAAAATTTGAATTAAATGTGTCTCGGATCAAATATTCAAACACAGTATTCTTGATGTTGGCTGGTTGGTGAATCATTGGTTCACCTAATAAGCTGCTTAATTAGTGATTGAACATTATTAGTTTAATGTCTAAGTGAATCAGTTATGCATCATCAATAGAGCTTACTAACCTAAGCAAGCTACACTTTAGAAAAATGGAGCATCCTTTGATGACCAAAGATCTCATTCACTTTTTCAAATGCAGATATTCAAAGGGTTGTTTCTTAAAGTGAACAAAGCCTGCAATGAACATGTTGCCTGAGGTTGAGCTTAACCATGACTTATATGGGTATGTATCCTATCTATCTCACTCTTGTTTTTCTTAAAATCCTATCCTATAAAAAGTTTTGAACTTGCAGAAATTATTCCTTTCGAATGTATTTATATTGAAAATATTTACAGGAACCCTAATTTGAAGAGTGAGCGGGAATTGATTTACAAGAGGGGCTATGGAAAGTTGTATATAAGCGAGCTGTTTTGTAAATGACTCCATTGTGGAGCAGTATGTATATTCCATTCCTGTATTTTTTACGTATATTTTAAGGGGCAATGACTTCCCTCTGACCATTTAAGATTTGAAGGCACCATTGGTGGTTTGAAGAAGAAGAGTAATCACTATGTTTAGACCGATCAAACAGAATTGCACCAACGAGCTGGAAGGCGAATAGTAAAAACATTCCAAAATTTGAAATTTACTCTACGATGACGAGGCGTTTTCTCCATGGGCTATCTGTTATTTAATGGATAAGCAAAATCCACCGTGGATAAATTAAGGAAATGAAGTTAAACATTGACTCCTCATTCTGGCAGAGAAAAACCCTTCCATATACTTGTGTAACCTTATAATTCAAGCGATGCTGCTTTTCATTTCAAGAAAGCAATCCAGGCCCCATGAAGCGGAATTCTTTGTCCTGCTTGCTTCTATTCTAGTAAATATTCTCATGAGAGCTCAATGTTCTTTGGCTGCTTTTCTGAACCCCCGGAAGAATCCCCGTGGCGACTTTGATCTTTATATTTACGAAGGGATTGCGCTTTATTATCATGCTGGTCACCATTTTGTCATCGCCATTATGTCATTATCATCATGGAAGAGAGCTATCCGGTTCCCGATTGATTACGAAGACCAAATGAGCCTCCCGAGTTGGATTTGGCTTGGTTTGAACATCTTTACGGGTTGAGAATTAATTTGGATAAAAGCTCCGCCCACTGCAATAGGTAGGGTTGAACGAGAAAATTTAGCCATTGAGTTGGGTTGCAAAATTGGGTCTACACCGGCGAGAGTACACAGGGTTGCCTTTGGGAGCAAAACGAAAAGCTTCTAGTGTGTGGGATAGGGTAAAGAGAGTTTCGAAAAGGCGGCTAGCTGGAAGGCGATACATTTCTAAGGTTGAGGGCTTTACTTTGATTAGAGAAGTAACCTGTCCGATCACCTGACTATGTCATGTCCTTTTCGATTGCCTAGGAAAGTCAACATCAAATTGGAAAAAATTCAAAGAGACTTTCTATAGGGAGGTGACAACCTTGAAAGGAAGATCCATCTGGTCAAGTGGGATATTGTTTGCTCGAGTAAAGTGAAAGGTGGTCTAGGCATTCGTAGTCTTTTAAATTTCAACAAGGCTCTTTTAGGAAAATGGAATTGGAGATTTGCTATGGAGGAAAACTCGGAGTGGAGGAATATTATTAGCCTAAAGTATGGTATGCAGGATGGGGGTTGGTTCTCTAACACTCCTAGAGGCAGTTATGGGGTCGGTCTCTGGAAGGATATTTGCAAAGAAGTGATTCAGATAAAGGCGAAGCCCCCATTCGAGTTGAGGCTAGATGCAGGTGCGAAGTCAAATTTTGGGAGGATGTCTGGTGCGGTGAAGCCCTCTTTGCTCCTCTTTCCCTTCCCTCTATGAGGTGGCTAGCTCAAGGGATAAGGTGAGGTGGATTGTGGGAAGTCGCAGCTACGAGGAGAAGGTGGAACTTTAGATTGAGACTTTTAATGATTAGAATTAGAAGAGCCACAGGGTTCATATGTCTTTATTAGTACCAAAAGCTTAAGCCCCCCCTATCAGTCGATAGATTTAGGTGGAATTGGGCGAAGGATGGTATGTTCTCGGTCGAGTCTAGTTATGACCTTTTGAGGTGGGAGCGGCGGCTAATGCACATCAGATGATTTGGAATCCTATTGTGCTACGAGGTGGGGGGTTTTTATTATTGGGAGGTCGCGGGTGGGGAAGATTTTGACTATAAGATCAACAAAACGTGGTTTTCCCTTGCTAGCAGGTGTCAGCTACGTAGGCGGGCGGAAGTTTTGGAGCATCTCTTTATCCACTACCCTAAGATTTGGGGCTTGTGGACTACTTTGTTTTCCCTTTCAGAAGGCGGATAGGTTTGTCCTTACCTGGTTAAAGAGCTGTTAATGGGCTGGGTTCGGCTCCCTCTCAAGAAAAAAGAAGCAAAGCTATGGCGGGCAGCTCCCCTGTGCTTGTTGTGGGCAATCTGGATTGAGAGGAACAAAGTTGTGTTTGAGGACATGCAGTTCTCGTTTGATAAGCTGAAGTCCTTTTTTTAAGGTCTTTTTGTGAGTGGGCAACTATGATTCCTGATGTGAACCTTTCCATTTTAAGAGGAGTGTTGGGTTCTATGTAGCTTGTGCGGTGGGTTGGTTGTTTTTTTGTCTTAGCCTTCCTTTTGTGCCGTATTCGGCCTTTGTATACTTCTAGTGTACTCTTGGGGTGCCCGTTTGTGGCTCCCCCTTTTTAATATATTGTTTTCTTTGCCTATCAAAAAAAAAAAAAGGGTCGAGCTGTGACCCGGCCTGCAGGTGTTAGATAAACAATACTACGACCACCCAAATCCTATAGATTGGATCGATGCACCCAGACATTTACAACCGTAAACATTATAGTTAATTTAAAAGCTGAGAAAAAAAAATGAAAAAAACAACTAGAACAAAGACAACATATTTCTGTTTTACCATCTCCAATGTATTAGTTTATTTCCATTGAGCTCTCGATATCATAATTCTCACGAGTGTCCTACATTTAATCATTTGTTATAATCTTAGAAATAAAAATAAAATGCATGGAGGCCAAGACCCAAACAATTTAGTTTTCCTCATCGGGTTCATATGCCTACCTTTGCATCAGCTCCGGCCTTTTATTAGCTTGATATGACTCTGAGGAAATCTTTACTTTTCCCATAGCGTATTAAATGTCAGGAGTTGAGCGCAAATTCACAGGGAGAAAAGCATATATATTCTAGAGAAATGTTCAATAAAATGTGAAAATTTAGTATCATGAATCTTGCTGCTTTCCCTTCATCAATATAACCTTAATGTCGGTTTATCCTCCCAAGTCCCGACAAAAAATTAGTCATCAACACCCATGATATCAAAAGATATAAACTACTTGATCTTTGAGATCCCTAGTGTAAAGATCGCATATTCTAATGCTAAGAAACGGGAAAAAGCGTCAATCATATTAATGATGTGGGTTCTTGTAAATCAAAAGTTAGGGATATGGTATGTATGAGATAACATAGAGCCCACAATAAAATAAAAAAGAGTCGCCCACAACCAGATAATCACTCCTCGACTAAATACATAGTTATTTGAGGAGCAAGGTGCCTAAGGCACAAAAGTCTCTTGGGGGCTTAAGGCACCGATTTTTTTCAAGTGAAGCGCACCATATGTCAAATATATATTTTATGATTTTTATGATGATTGTTTCCTATTTTTACATGACTTTCTCGCAGTTTCTTGGCTATTTTAGTTGATTTTTTACTTCTTCTCCTCTTCTATAGGGGATTATACAGTAGTTGAAAGGGTTAGAGCTTTTTTTTGAAGTTGAAACATGGTAGAAATGGGGCTAGAGGGTTGAAATCTCGAAAATTAGGCATCTGGGGCCAAAGCAACGTCAATTAAATTAGGCATGCGAGGCCAAAGCTCTACATGTCTTGGATCTTGCCTGAAACAATCACGAAGCGAGTGAAATTCCGGTAACTTTGGTTGAAGCAGAAAGCCATAGCTTTCGGGACCATAATATGAGTATATCTTCTTTGTATCATGACGAGGCAAAAGCTCTCGGGTATGAAAAAGGTTGGTTGTGATTACAAAATGATGAATTCTCGAATATACCAGGATTCTTTCCCGTGTTCGTAGCATAGATCTATCCGACAACAATTTAAGTGGAAAATTTTCCGAGGGAATAACAAAATTGTTTGGTTTGTTGTTTCCGAACTTGTCCATGAATCACATCACGGGCGAATTCACGAAAGCATTTCAAAGCTACGTCAGCTATCCTCCCTTGATTTGTCAAATATGAAGCTTTCAAACTATTCCTTCAAGCATGTCCTTACTATCATCCACAGTTGGCCCCAGAACCTATCGAATAACAATTTCTCCAATAAGATCCCTTTTATTAGGCAAATGTCAACTTTCACAGTTGCTGGAAATCCAAATCTCTGTAGAACTCCGCTAATCATAAAATGTTAGGATGAAGATTCGGATAAAAGGCAAGGTGTTGTTGAATACAAAATCGATGGTGGCTATATTGATCAATGGTTTTATTTGTGCATTGGCTTGGGATTTTCTATGGGCATTTTAGTTCCCTATTTTGTATTGGCAATGAGAAGATCTTGGTGTGATGCATATTTTGATCTTGTGGACAAAATTGTCAAATGGCTACTCTTTAGAAAGAAAAGTGACTATCTGAAGTAATCTTACAGGCAATAGCGTTGTTTGAAGATCTTTGTATGCTTTTTATGGCTCAATATAAAGATTTAAAGTAAATTTCACTATTTCGGTAATAGAAGGGAAGACTTTGCTTTTAATGTATTCAAAGATAATTACTATTTTTGTTTTGCCCTATTCACCAAGACATGAATATATAATATATATACACAAATCAGCTTCATCTAAATATCTAACTCAACTTGATCATAGAAATTTTTGCTAACAAAACAAACATCCTCTTTGAAAAGGATTCAAAACCGGAAAGCATGTTTCTAAAGTGAGAAAATCATATGCTATTAGACCAAAGTACTAATTAACGCGAAGAACCATGCTAAGACAAAGCAGGCCAGCGGATTTTAGAGCGATTCCATGCGATTTTGTGTCTTTATCTCTGCTCCTCCATCAACGGGAATTGAATTTGAAGTTACGAAATTGAAGCATATACCATTCCTCTGACACCATTTAAACTACATATATATTACTAAAGTTTAAGCAACGGTGGTTAAAACAGCACCATTGGTGATTCTTCTACTATGTTTAAATACTTATCTTTCTTCAAAAAAGCTGAAGGTTTTACTTTATCACTATACGTTACGCAACCATCAACAACCTGAATTTGGGTGTTTGGAGACAGAAGATTTGCCTCTTGTATTTGAGAAAAAAGAAAGTGCCTAAATTTGGTAGTCATGCATACATATATATCTAGATTCCCTACTCCCTCTAACCACTCTCGTATGGCAACTTACGGGTGCAATTCCCTGGCTCTATAGGCAAGATGCGACTCAATCATGTGTATTTCTTCAACATTTAGAACTTAGTCAATAGTCAATACTATCCCCTGCTATAAGATTTGAAGTCATCTTCCTAAATTCCTTCCACTTTGGGTGCTATTCAATTACTAAAAGTTTTTGTAAATTATGGTCCAAATTTCTACAGAAAAGGGAAATCAAAGATGTGGACTTCTGAATTTGGGCTTGAACATGGCTGTGGAGAAACACATTCAAACTTTTCTTCACTTTGAGAAGAAAGAGGTCCATTAGCAAATAACTAACAACCTTGTTGGGGCTTTCACATAGGATCGAGTATTTTGAATTCCTTGCATTAGATAAGTGATTTAGGCTTTTAATTTGTTTTGTGTTGCTCTGATGAACTTCAAAAATTATCAAGAAAAAAAAATATATAGCCTATGGAGGCTGTTGCCTATCAGACTTTGCAAGCAGCTTCCTTAAACTGATACAAGATTATCCATGGGGCCAAAACGAAGAAGAAAATGAGAGAAAATTCCAGAGATTTTATTCAACCAGAAAATAACATCTACATACACGAACAGACTATGCACCAAGCTAAGGCACGGGCCTCTCTCAATCTCTCATTCCTCTGATCTTCAGCTCAAGTTCATCCTTCAAGTTCTCTCCAAAAAAATTGTCAGACCTAACAACCTAACAACATATGTATTAAAAAAAAACAGAATCTATTACAGAGAACTGTTATCTACAAGAACAGCTTTATCAACTCTATTTAACAACCTGCTAACATCTAGCTTAAATCCAAAGACCATAAATGAGGGACACATGTGACCACAAACTCCAACTCGGCCCTCATTTTCTTCAAACAGGTCATACCTCTCAAGCAGGTAACACCTTTTTTTAACATATAGCCAACCCAATGGCACAGCTGAAACCGAGCTACAGAGCAGCACCACTAGTTGAACCAACTCCAACCTTGTTCCACGCTTGCCGCAGTCCCTTGATGTTGGTAGGCTCCACCTCAATGAGATCATCCCTCACATTTGTCGCCATTTAACAAATTCAGCAACATGCTCCACCTTAATCTAGAGCATCATTCAGGTTTTCACCACTCATTTGCTTGGCCCCTTGCACCTTAAGAACACCACCATAACCACATGGAATCCCTTACGGGTAGTCACATGGACACAACAAATCCATAAAAAAAAAACCACTCACCTGCAGCAAGCAGCCAGCAGCCAGCCCTTACGCAGAGGGAACTTTTTGCCTCACATCGTCCCCAGAACTTTATATATAGCTTCATCCATCCTTGGGTTAAACATCCACAAGTCAACACAGATGGATACCATCAACTGGGGCAAGGGAGATCATGCATCAGGTTGAATGATTCTCTACCTTCGACCTCACAGGAATCAGTTTCCTTTCAACTATCTTCACCACATTGAACACCTCCTCCAATGTCATACAGAATACGTTTCAAATGGTGTTAATGCATGAGAACAAGTTTGAAGAGAAAGAAACCCAAGATCTCTTACAAGGACTTGATTACACCTAAGAAGCAGTCCTATGCACTTTATGTATGACCAGTAACAAACAGAAACCTCTTGCTCCTTCTATCAGTCCTCCATTACAGATCTTCTTGTAAGAGTATCAAGAGCATCAGCTAGTGGTGTACCCAACTCTAAGGTCAGCACAACAGACCTCTACCATGTTCAACAACTGCTGCCTGCATAGACCAATTTCCAGAAGACCATTTGCTCACGTCCTCTAGCCCATGCACCCAGCATCCTCTCTACACCGAGACAACATGAGAACCCTCCCACTGGTTGACAACAACAGCAAGCTCTATCATGCCATCGTCTCATACCACGGCCACAGAGAACACACCACACCAGAGGACATTTCACCATGCCTCTTCTCTCTTTCAGTTCTCTTATACATAGCCACACACCAGAAGATGCCCTGACTATAGCCTAACTCAATGGGTGTCTCACCATGCCTGCTCTCTCTCAGTTCTCTCCTGCAAACCAGCAAGACGTCTCATATCCCCCAGATCACAGCCTTCATCTCAGCTCTCTGGACGTCTCACAAACATACCACACCATGACCACTTCTTCCTTCCTCATGCGGATCATCACCTTTCCTTCTCTGGGTATTCTTTTTCAGAACCTCTCTTGATGGTCATGCCTCCTCTTGGAATTTTAATTTCTTCCCCAAGACCACACCACTTCTTGAACTGTAAACCCCAAGATGCAACAAAACTCCATTTATTCACTTAGGTCTTTCTTCAAACACCTCATAGTCATTCACTGCTATGAAAAAGATAGACTAAGAATAGAGATAAACAACCTCTCTCACTATCTTTCTACTCCAGCAACTGGTTTCACATTTCTGTGCCATGATGGCTGCCCTTTTACATTTCCATAGCCTAAAAAATGCTTTTGTTGAATTTTCTATTTTAGATTTTACCATCATATTTCACTTAATTTTACAATGAACAATAACCTATAGTGGCACCTAGTGTAACGTTAAATACACACTAGGAAAGTCCTTAATCGGCCTTTTAGGAGTAGTATTGCTTGGTCTTGCCTTTGTTAATAAGAAATAGTATTCATCTGTTTGGGCTTGTGGCGCCCTGGCCGGGGTCAGTTGATGCCAAACAGCCGCGGAATCTGAGTGGACGTCGGGTTAAACGCCTTGAGAGAAAATCGGGCGAGTCTCTGGCGCAATACGGGAGGCTCTGCCGAATACAGTGCTTGTATATAGCACTGCGTTTGCACATCACAGCAGGTCGATATACGCAATATATCAATCTGTGCAGGCCCCATAAGCATTACCGATTTATATGCCAACTATGAAGCCGTATATACGTGATTATAGAGTTAATATTTTACTCTTCGCAAATACATATATTAAACTTAAAGAGTTGTACATTATACAAACCGTCAAAGCCACATCCATTCTTCACAATAAATCTACAGAATGACACGTGCCCTCCTTCTTATTTCACTGTAATGCATAATAAAGGGTCCTTGTGAGGGTATTTAAAGCTTGATAGGAGAATCGCGCAAGTGGAGTGCTGTAGCTAAGTGCAGTCTGATGTTCGGTGGCTCTGGCATTCAACTGAATGCATGATCCTGCTTGGATATGCATTCTCAACTCGGATCAGTCATAACGGCTAACTACCGTACATTTTCAGCACACAAGCTTAAACCTTGAAAATATTAGTTTTATTGGTGGACAACCCTCAGAATGTATATATATCTGATTGGGTGCTCGACAGTTAGTATTAATTGTTTGTGGACACCCTCAAGATGAATATATATCGATGGCGCATTTCCAGACGGTTGATATATTATTTGTTTAATGGACTACTCAGATGAATATATATGTCAGTAGTACATTTCAGACTGATTGATATATTATTTGTTTAGATTTCTCCTCCGATATTTTATATTTAGACTCTATAGAGACCATTTCCTGCAGAACTCATCATGCGAACATCTCATATTCTAGGATGTTCGGTCTGATATGGAATGCGTATCGCGTTCCGTCGGTGTCAGCTGTAAATATATAACATGAATATACTCGCGCAAAAAACAAATCTTGTGACATGTTATGTAATTATCGTTTCAAACATCAAAATTAGCTCATGAGCTAATGTTCAATCGCGGTCGATTAAATTCTTAGCCGAGCAATATAATTTGCGAAAATTATATTTTAGAGTATTGTCCCAAGATAGTGAAACCATAAGTTCTTGATAGAAAAATCGCGACGCGCAGGTTCGCTTAGTGAACCAGTATATGACCATTCAGGCCTTTTTGCATCTCAATACATGATCAGCGCGTTTTAATTTTTCACCAAATCGGCCGTGGAGCAGCCACGGTATACAACATCTATTTTCTTTCAAAAATTTTATCGATTCGGTCTGAGTTTTGAGATGAATCTAACAAACATGATATAATAATGAAGCGTTAAGTAAATGACAATAATAGGAATAAAGCGGAGTAGGGATATATGAGGAATTTGGAAAACTGCTAATCAGGTCTTGTGCGTGTCATTTCGGCGTAGGCGTTTACTCGCCTTTGTCAGGCGCAAGACGATTCGGTCGTCGTATTTTTTTTTTTTAGAGAGTTCATATACAAGGAAAAACCTAAAAATGTTCCGGAGAGGATCTTTGATTCATGCGTTTTGAGTGCCCAAGTAGGTTGGAGACGGCACTATTGACAATTTTGTGTTTAATTTTCAAAATCATTCAATGACCTTTCGTCCACTCGCTGGTTGATATTCGGCTATCACCGGCCGTTTAAATCGTTTACTCTGCTGTCTGACATAGATTACAGTAATGCGTGTTATATGTGGCTTTATTCATGTCAATCGGTTTCTGACCAGACAGGAGATCTTTCAGCGTGCCATTTCAAATGTCTCGGAAAATTATGAAATTTTACGTGCCAACTAAGATTTCACGAGGCGATTCAGCGGTATGATCCGTTTACGTCATCAGAGATACAGAATTAATTATGGATTTTTAGCGAAATTACCATTTGTAATCGAAATTACGATTTTGCCCTTACTCGAAGTGGAATTTCGGTGCCGATTCTCCCCACTCCTTAAAAGGAATTTAGTCGAAATTCAAGACAATTATAATCACTTTCGAATGCATATGCAATGTATATTCTATCGTGCATGTAAATAGTCATTTAAACCTTAAGCGAAATGCAATACGTGCATGCGTCCACTAGCGAAGGGATGGGTGGCAGCATCGTGTTATCGTGACTTGCGTTGGCTCGCCGGCTCCGCGGTGCCATATATAGCACTCTACGCTAGCCTCACGGTCTTCTTTGTCGCAAAACGTCAGCATTCTAAGCAATCTTCGTTCCTCTCAGGTCAGTCGGTGTCGACCTTAATCATCCCCGATCCACCATGAATTTGGATCACGGAATGTATTCCGGAGCGTGGGCGTGAAACACCTACGTGGAAACCTATCATGTGGGCGATAATGTCGCCGTCTATGGCAGTCTTTATCTCTCAAGTATCTCGAAAAGCCCGATAAGCCTGGGCGATAGCTTCAGCTTATTTGAACGACCCTCCTCCCTTAGGATTCGCGAGAAGATGTGATCGCCGACCTCGAACGCTTCGGGGTCGGCGTCTCGTCTGGCTGCATGCTTCTTACGTCGGTGTTCCCGGCGGCGGGTGAGAGCATGTCGTATCAGCTCACCTTCGGAGATGTCTCCCAATCGGTCGGGACCGGTGATGGAGTTCTCTCCCTCGGTCCAACACTGCTGATGATCTACATGGCCTCCCTTTGATGTCTCCTTATGGTTTCATTCGTACACTCGCCTGATAACTATTGTTGTAGGCGAATTCCCCTAAGGGCAATTAATCCTCTACCCTTATGCCGTACTATGCTCGCGGCGTGTCCTCACAACATCTGTGTATAATCAGTGCAACCGCGTAATACACCTGACCCACAAGCTTGGTGTGTAAGCGACCTCTCAAGGTCACAATCCTTGACAATCCAATGGACCGTCGGCCCCAGTCCATGTCATGAATGACATCCATATACGAGCCCTTGCCTGGCTTTCAACAGCCTTTGATGCGTTCCAAAGACATCTAACGCCAAGGTCACCCCGGAGCTCCTATCACTTAACTACAAGTCTACGTGATAACCGCGTGTGTTTTCATCTCGATTACATAACTCATCGAAACTGCAGCCGGAGCCTCTTACATTTCTGATTCAACTATAGGTCTCATTGGACGTAGTCTAAAGGCAAAACTATTACACTCACGAGTAGTGAATGACGTCACAGTGCACCTGATCGACACGACCCAGCGATGTCACCATGCACATGAGCGCAATGATGTTATATTGTGATAACTGATCCACAATTTCCACCATGAGTAGAATCTCAGAGATCTCCTGCTCATAATCCCGACCTATCAAATTGACTCTCACCACTACGCCCAGGAAGAACATACACTAACGAGCCTGCAAGGCCTTAACCTCTAAGCCACCCAATCCAGTATCGTGTCAGTATGACAACCCGTCCCAGGTCTCAATTACTAACATGACCCGGTGGACATCAACATCATATTGACGACATCGCAACCAATAGATTACCCGGCTGTGTGGGACCCTGCCCTTCGTGACCGCTCATGGGTGCACCGCCGAGGGTGGAGCTCACTGCGTAGGATATCGCCGATTCGTACAGGTTCAGCTGTACTCCCCGGAGGTCGAACCCCGGGACCTGGGTCTTTAGTGATGGGAAGCATCTGCAGTGCCATGACTGTAGTGGCTCGGTTGGTGCAGATCTTCCGATGGACTAAAAACTGCAGATCTGAGTTCCGGAATCTGAGGGGCGGCACCGGTGGGGAGAATGAATATCTATCTCTAATAAAGAGCGCCTTTTTGTTGTAGGACCCACCTTAGTGACCTCATGGGTACCCAGCCCGGTGGAAGCTCGCCTCTAACAGGATCATCCTCGTTCCTTGGTTCCTTTCGCGCCACGGAGACGAGGCTTGGGCCGCCAGTGCTTTGGTCGATGGGAGGCGTCTGCAGTGCCAAAACGAGCTGTTGCTTTCGGTTGAGGGCGAAGATGCTTCCCATTGAACAGGTCTCTTTGGGTGGTCTGGGGCAGGCGTGAGTGAGGCTGTCACATGGTGAGGCTCGGCTGAGGGCAATAGTCACAGTGAAGTGCCCACAATAAAGCGCTGCTGTGTGGGGTCCACACCCTTCGTGAGCCACGGGGTGCCTTCGGGTGGCCTTGTGGGGTGCCCTTCGTAACCCCTTTGGGTGCGCCGGTGGGTCCCGCTCACGGGAATATCATGCCTCCCTAGGCATTTTCTTTCGCCTCAGTAGGGTAACAAAATTGGACCTTAGCCCACACGGTCACGGGTTTCGGAGTCTCTGAGGCGAAATCACAGAAAACATCAATCATTCTAACAATAGTCTTAATTAAAATAATTCAAAATAGACCAAACAAGTACAAACTTGCCCCGTGTCCACAGTGAGCTTCCTATATCTTATGGTGATCTTTATATGATGTTCAACCACAGATTGAGTTATGGAGCGCGCCAGTAACATTTATATTTACGTCCGTGAGCGCACTTGACATACATATTGTGAGAGACAAATAACAATTTTAATTAAAATTGTCTAGTGAGAAGGAAAACATCTAGATTGAAACATTGAAAATAATTGCCTAAGTTGGGTAACTCAGGCGAATTAAATGTCTCGGATCGGAAATATTCAAACGTATTCTTGATGTTGTTTTGGTTGGTAGATCATTGGTTCTCTAATAAATTCTTCACTTAGTGATTGAACACTATTAGTTTAATGTCTTGTAGTAATCAGTTGCCATCCATCAATGAGCTTACTCACTGCTTATACTGCACTTTAGAAAAATGGGCGTTCTTTGACAAAGATCTATTCTTTTCAAATACGAGATATTCTACGGGGTGTTTCTTAAGAGTGAACAAAGCAACAATGAACATGTTGCACAGGGTTGAAAGCGACCTTATGTGACTTATATGGGTATGTATCTATCTATCTCTCTTGTTTTTCTTAAAATCCTATCACATAAAGTTTTGAACTTGCAAAAATTATTCCTTTCTAATGCATTTATATTGCAAACATTTCCAGTACCCTAATTTGAAGAGTGTCGATAACTGATTCTGAGAGGGGCTGTGGAAGTTGTAATGACTGTGACCCGACAACTCCATTGTGGAGCAAGTTTATATTCCTTTTTATGTATTTTTACGTATATTTTAAGGAGGCGACAGCTTCCTATGTGGGCAGCTAAGGCACCATTGGGTGGTTTGAAGAAAAAGAGTAATCACTATGTTTAGGACCGAATCAAAACCAAATTTTAATAGAGTTGGAAAGACTAAGCCAGTAAAAACATTCAAAATTTAAAAGGGTACTCACGGAGTGCCAGGCTGTTTCTCCATGGGCTATGCGGTATTTAATGGGTAACCAAAAAGAAATCACATTGGATCGATTAAGACTCGTAGACATTCGGCTCCCTCCTTCACCCATAGAAAAAAATATATATACTTGTTGTATAATCGGTGATAGTTTCCTTTTTCATTTCGGGAAAACAAATCCCCGTGAACCACTGATTATAATCCCTCCTGCTTCTATTCTAGTAAAGATTCTCATGAGAACTGACAATCTTTGGCAGCTTTGAACCCTCGAGTCCCCATGAAATTTGATCTTATATTTCACGGGAGAGATGACTGCATTATTATTATTACCTTGGTCACCATTTTTGTCATTATGTCATTTGTTCTCATCATCATCATCATGGAAAAGCTATCGGATTGGTTAACACCAATAGAATTCATTTGTTTGTATTCTCACGAGTGCTTTCAGATCAATACCCGACATCAAATCCTATGATTGGATAAATCACATCAACAATTAACCCATTAGTATAGTTAATCTAAAGCCCGAAAAAAAATGAAAAACAAACTAAACGAACAACATATTTCATAAATTACCATCTCAATGTATTGATTATTCTCCCATTGACACCTCAATATCCTTAATTCTTACGGAATTGTCCTACATTTAATGAGTACATTATAATCTTAGAAATAAAAATAAAATGCATGGGCCAAGGCCGGAGCAATTTAGTTTTTCTCGTCGAGGTTCATATGCATACCTTTGCATCAAGCTCCAGCCCTTTTTATTAACTACGATGGCTCCTAGGAAATCTTTTCCCTTTTCCCCTGTGACCGTCAAAGTTGAGCACCAAGTGCAGGAAAAGCATATATATTCTAGAGAAATGTTCAGTAAAATGTGCAAATTTAGTATCATGAATCTTGTTGTTTTCCCTTCATCAATATAACCTTAATGTTGGTTTATACTCCCAAGTCCCGACCAAAAATTAGTCATCAACACCCATGATATCAAAAGATATAAACGACTTGATCTTTGAGATCCTAATTGTAAATATATAATTAAATACTAAAGAAACCAGGAAAAAGAATGTCAAACATACTAATGATGTGGGTTCTAGTACATCAAGGATTACGGATATGGTAGTATGAGATAACATGAGCCCACAATAAAATAAAGAGTAGCCTGACGGATGATCGCTCCTCTGACTAAATACATAGTTGTTGGGAAGCCCAGCAGAGAGTCTGTTGAGCAAAAACACAGGGCCTTGAGACAGGTTTTTTTAAGTGAAGCGCACCATATGTGGAAATATATTTTATGATTTTCATGATGATTGTTTCCTATTTTTAAATGACTTTCTTGGAGTTTCTTGGCTATTTTTAGTTCGATTTTTGCTTCTTCTCCTCTTCTATAAGGTTATAGAGTAGTTAGGAGGGTTAGGGTTTTGGAGTTTGAAACACCAACATAATGGTTTGGAGGGCTGAAATCTCAAATTAGGCATCTAAGGCCAAAACTAAACGTCGTTTAGTGCATGCAGAAAATATATATGGTGCCTGGTCTGCAATCTGAAAAAAAAGCCAGGGAGAAAGCTTCTCTGCCATGATAAATGATGGAGAAAATGGAGAAGAAGAAGAAAAAGGGAAAAAAAAACCCCCAAAAATGCTTGAGGCGAGGTGCTGCCGCCAGTGAGTGAGACCTCACGCTGAGAACTTACGCCTTTGATAACTATGACTAAATATCAATCTGACAATAAGAACTCGATTTATGATGATGACAGTTTATAGCGATATGTTTTGTGTCACATACGAGGAAGAGACGGGAAAAGAAAGCAAAGGAAGAATAAGGAAAATAAAATGCAAATCAGCACAACATTTTTCTTTTTTTCATCTCTCCCCTCAATTTTCCCTAAAAGAACAAATGAAATAAATATTTTCCTCAAAAAAAAAACATCTTACTTTCGTTTCCGATAAAAAATAATAATAACAATAACAAAAAACGTTCTAAGCCTGCAACTATTTGTGTACACCATAAAATGCATTATATGCAGAAGAAAAAAACCAACGAAAACAGTTTGCAGCCAAACAAACAGAAAATGAAACAAAAAAAAAATACAAATTCAGAAATATCTTTAAAAAATCCCAATATTAAAAAATGAGAGAATCCCAAAGTTACCTTGGCAGAAGGAAGTGGGATAGTGATTAGTGGTTTTCCTCGAGGGCGGTCAGGTTTCTGCGGCTTGGACTCGACCGGGTTCTTTTGCAAACGAAGTGTGGATTAATAGCATAGACATATATAAAGATCATTTCAATATAAAGTTATCGATGTATTAAGAAAATGACGGGAAGAACCTAGAGGAAGATGAAGGCCTTATGCTCCAAGTGCAAAGATCATTGCTCGTGTGCTTATCTCTCGATCTTACTGCTCACATAGGTATTCAATTTTGGTCACACACCTGTTTTGCTCATAGTTATGGCGCCCCTCGCTCAGCTCAAGCATTCGCCACTCAGGCAAAAAATGCCTCGCCCGGGTGAGGCGAAGTGAAGGTAGTGAATTGACACGGCTTCACTTAGCGTCTTGTGCTTTCTCTCCTTCTTCCCTTCTTCTCTCCTTTTTTTTTTTTTTTTTTTTTTTTTGCTTTTGGTGTAGGAGATGGAAAATGTCGGAGAAGAGTGGCCTGCGACGTCGGGAAGCGGCGTAGGAGAACCTCGTGTCGGGGAAGAAGAAGAGGGGGGAGCCTAGGGCTCCTGTGACCTAACCCAAAACGACCTAACCCAAAACGAGCGTCGTTTTGGGTTGGGTTTTAATTTTTTTAATGATCAAAACACCTTAAAACGACATCGTTTTGGGGTTCTTTTTTTAAAAATCATAATACCCCAAAACAACGTCGATTTGGGCTTCCAACAACCTAAAACAACACCATTTTGTGTGTTTGAACCCTATATAAAACCCCCCTCTATTTCTCGGATTGCACCTTAAAACCCTAAAAAAAAACCCCTCAAATACACTTTCAAAGCTTCATTGAAGAGGAAAGAAGAATAGGAAAGAAAAATTTCAAAAAAAAACCTTTGAAAAAAAATTAGGAAAATTTCAGAAATTTATGTACAAAATAGGAAAAAAATCTGAAAATTAATGAAAAACCATAAAACAAACTATGAAAAATTATGAAACAATTAGAACAAATATTTAAAACATTTTTAGTTGTTTGGCAAACATTTAGTATGTTTATAATTTATAGATTATATTATATAATATTTATATTTTTTTTTCTTTTTTTCTTTTTTTCTTTTCTCTATATAGTGTCATTTATTGTTGATTTGTTGTAAAGATACACAAAAATTGACAAAAAGATAGAAGTTGAAGTGAGGCACGGAAGAAAGATCCGATATGGAAATATGCCCATTTATTAAATGAAAGACACAAGTACACTCATTTTTGTGATAAAGTAACTAAATGAGACATTTATAGACAAAAACAACACATTGTTGGAGGATTTAGAAATTCGAAAAGTGTACAAGATGTCACGAACATGTTAGTAAGAAGCTAAGATAATATATGCTAGCAAAAAAACTCAAAAAATGGAAATGAGTTTTTTGGGTCATAATGTGAATGAGGATATGTTGCAGGTTCCAATGAGGCAAAACTTTTTGCTTATTGGCCTTGTTACTAGAGCAAAATAGTGTATATAAGAGCTCAAAAACCTCTAATGCTTTGTGTTTTGTACTTATTTATTTGTTTCTATTAACCATACTTTTTTCCTTATTTATTTCCTTCCATCAATTGCACTTTGACAATATTAAAATTATGAGAAGAATAAAGGGAATTGGATACGTAACCCATATTGATTGTCATATTAATGTGCATAACTTTGATCAGGAAATAGCTTCTAATATCTTTTTCTATGCCTTCTAAAAAATATTTCTCTTTTCCTAGAACTGCAGTGAACGGAGGAAAATGAGAATTTACTCTGAGAAAAACCAAACTTTATTTCATTTTGTAGAAGCGTCTATTTCATAGAGGTATCATTAATTTGAAGAATACTAGCACAATACTTGATAATGGAAGAAAGTTTGGTGTCTTGCATCCCTTTATTTGGAGGATAACCTTTGTTGTGGTTAGTTTAACCCGAACTTCGATGTGCCATTCGATATTTAAAGTAAACAATGAAGAAGAACTAGCTCTAGCACTTTTTTCCCTTTGATAGAAAGCAAAAATATATAATAGTGCCTAATAAACATATAACCAATGCAAATTATGCAAAGTATGCTAAAGGCAAGGAAAAGAGCAAGGAAAAACCAAAAAACAAATGCCTTTCACAAAAACCGATCAAGTAATCTATACTTGAGCCTACCTTATTAATTAATATGGTTAGTGATAAAAGTTACCAAAACATTAATTATTACTTCTTAGACATCATAAAAATAGATATACCATATGCTAAATAGTATAGGACCCAGGAGGAAGGCCAATTATATTAATTGTTACAATCTAGTACATCATAACTACGAGGATAAGGAGAGAAAGCGTGATGGCGGTAAGAATCTTTTAAATGACAATGGCTAATTCATATTTGGGATATGATTGATTTCAACAACTTTATAAGAAACCAAAGGCAATCATAACATGAAAGAAAAGAAAAAGCCCAGAGAAATAGACTCAACTTTTAGCCAAATAAATTTTCTTCCTCTCAATTCTCAATTTTCCTAACTAATTTAAACAGGAAACTAAAAGTTCCTAAATTTTAAACAGGTTTCCTCCTAATGGTCATCACATTGTTTTCCTTTCTTATTTCCAACCAAAGAAATTAGACTTCCTTCTAAACTTTTCTCCATTGTGAAAATCATTAATTGTAAAAGATGGAGGCAAAACATAAACTGAGTCGAAAAAGTTTATGCTTTTGTGTCAACCATGTAATGATCATTTTCTCTTTAAATTCCCAAATCAATCAGGTTCGTGGTAGGAATAATACCTCAATCTTGAAAAATGGAACTAAGATAATCTGACCTCAAGCCCAATCGGAGGGCTAGCAGAAAATGGCGATTGGTGGGAGAAACACCAGATTAATCTGCATTACGCTTTGTGTGGGCGGAGTGTGTGGGATCGTATCATTCCATACCCCTTAAGAAACTGGACATTTGCGGATGACATTCACTCTAAATGGCTCACACCCTAGATAGCATTCACTTAGAACCCACTTTTGGGGCACCGGGTAGGCCTCATCTAGGTAGCCCTTTCCCAAGCACCCCTGCTCACAGCTATGCAGACTCAGTAGAAGCCGCCGATGATAGGGTACCCAGGTCAAATGGAAGGAATGACCCTAAAATACTAGCTGATAGGTGGGAGGAAACTCTCCTCGAACTGAGTATCACTCCATACTCTTGTGTAGAACCAATGTGGCATGTATTAGATAATGCATATAATAGAGGCATGACCACTACTATAACTCCGTTGGTCGAGAGGCTTCTAAGGGCAAAAAAGTCTTCTATCAGTATTATTAACTATCTATGAATAGTGAATCTAAGTAGGCAAAAAAAATTACATTGTGCCACATAACAACAATCAACTCCTAGCAGTCTCTCTCATATTCTAAAACCCCACCTGAATTTAGGTTCCAAAGGTTCCCTCGTCATTAAGCACGATAACCAATTACCAGGCTTAGAATATGCCAATAGATCAGTTCTAAAAAGAAAAGCAAGGCTTAGAGGAAGCACCTTCCAAAGTCAGCCTACACTCGAACTTCAAATAAGTCTATGAGTCTGATCATGAAAGAATCAACAGTAGTGAAGTGGCACTAGCACTAGATTTGAAGGGGAGTTGATGACACTAGCATAAGTGGAGTAAGGCGGCTCTTGACTCATGACAAGAATTCGACCTTGAGATAAATACAACCATGTTTCCATATATATATATATATATATATATATATATATATATATATATATATATATATACTCTCTTTGCTATATATATAGAGAGAGAGAGAGAGAGAGGACAGAGAGATAGATATATGTTTAGGATGTTATACAAGAATGGGTGGGATTATAAGTATGGACCAAATATTAATTTATACCAATTTGTAACTTAAGTATAGCTTCCAAGAAAAATAATAATAACTAAAATAAATTTCGATTGACTAAAATCTCATGCAATCCTAATAACACAAATCTAATTATTACTTTAAAAATTTTGGTGCAGATTAATCCCCAAATATATTAAAAACAAAAAGGCAAGAAATGTTAATCACAAATCTAGATTCCATTGTCCACTCACACGTCCCTATTTTCAAGTGAAATTTTAATAACATAAATCTAATTATCAAGCGAAATTTTAGTGCGAGATTAACAAAGGCAAGAAATGTTAATCACAAATCTAGATTCTTGTTGTCCACTCACCATCCCTATTTTCAATTGAAATTTTAATAGCATATCTAATTATCAGCCAAATTTAATACGAGATTATCCCAAATATAATTTTAAAACAAAGGCAAGAAATGTTAATCACAAATCCCGATTCTATTTGTCCACTCACCATCCACATTTTTCATGGATAATTCGATCGGATTCTCATGTTTGGTTTGAGAGCGAAAATGAGAGAAAATTTCTTCCTTGCATTTTCCGCTCTAACTTTACCACTTATAAAAAGCGGACTCAACATAGTTTATCATATTCTTGTTAGCAATTATGTGCTCTTGGGTCCCTTAGTATTCTCAAATATATGTATAAATTATAAATTTATAATAAATATAATTTATTATATGAACGGTTTATAATAAATATAATTTTATTATATGAGCAGTTATTTACATAATAAATATAATTTATTATATGAAACGATTATTAACCAGTGTGTGGGTTTGGGTTTCTCTTTGAGTTTTTTTCATACATTTTTTGAGAATACGAGAACAAGAGAAAAGAAAAAAATTTTTATTCTTTGGTTTTTCTCTAAGTGTTACCAAGATTCGGTTCTACGTCGATTCATTGTGCCCTTTACATCCATACCACCCACGAGTAAAGTGCGGAAGATCGGACGGTCTGGTGCGTCACATGGGTGGGCCCGGTGTAGATGCGTTGGTTGCGTGCTGTTAGCGTAGATCGACGGTGTAGATTCTTGGTTGGTGGGTCTAAATTTGGATTGACGGATCTACCAAATCTACATAAGTATTTTATTTAATATTGAATTTTAGATCTGATTCTGTATTTAATCATATTCTTGAATCGTCGCCATTGTGTGTTTTTCCTTCCAATTGGTATCGAGCATGCTATGATTAGATATGTGTATCTAGGTATTCAATAATGCATGTAATTTTTGATGTTGATTTAGTATATGGCACCTAGGTTCTATTTGTTGTTAGATCGTGATTAGATGCATTAATTTTATGATTTTGTTCATGAATGGATGTATTATTTTAATGGTTTACTAGATCCATGGTAGATTTTTTTATTGTATTAATTTTTTGGGTTTTGTAACGGGGAGGTAGTCTATAAGATCAGTTCATCGCAGTTTTATTATTTACATTTTTTAATTAAAAATAGTTGTAATTTTAAATTTTCAGTCTTAATCTGTACACCCTTCATTATTTGGAAGCGGGAGAAGATCTGGACACCATCAAACGTGACCACCGTGAAGCGTTAGAGGAGGAGGCAGCGTCGGGCCGGGATCGGCGGTGCAGAAAGCGTCGTCACACAGCGCCTGCGGCCGGTGGGGCGCGCGTGGTCTCGCTGTTGATAGTCTTTGGGCGTGGGCGGCGTCTTGAAGTCGTTTTTGGCGGCTACGCCAGCGGTGGCTCGTCGTGCAGTGGTGGTTCTTCCCCTGGCGGTTTTGATTTGGTGGACGGCGGGACCTACTACCCTTCAAATTAGAACATGTTAGGGTTTTAGGGTTTTAATTTATTTTAGTTTTAGGCCTTTATGCCTTTGTAAACTAAAATAATTGGGCCCAAGAACCTTAGGATATTTTGTAATAGGCCCAATTTTAATTTTTAGGAAAACCATGGATTAGGGTTTAATTGTGCTTTTGTGAATGGTTTAAATTATATGTATAACATGTTTTATGTGATAACATGCCATATAGAATAGGTGGTGCCATATAAATTTGCATCAATGATAATTACATGTGCATAATAATTATTATGATTCTATTATCTAGTTTAATAATTATTATGGAAAAATTATTTATTTTTTGAAATAATTTTAGAAAATCCCTATTATTTAAAATATTGAATGGTGAAGGTTTTAATTAATTTAATTAATTTTAAACCTAAGGGCTCCATTGTGGGTCTAATAATAAAATGATCATGTGATGCCCCAACGGATAAACATGGTTGGATTTTATTGGATTAGACCTCAATTAAGTTTCAAGAAATTTTAATAAAGATTGGAAGATTAGAAGCCCAACGTCGGCAATCTTGGATATTAAAGATAATTTTGAAATTAAAACAATGGTTTAAAAACATTCAAACTTAATTTAATTATTACCCTCCCAACGGGGGCTATGATATTTTTATTAAGTGCTGAAGTTTTGAGCTCAATTAGAGTGAAATGATTATGTATTATCTAGGAAAGTTACGCAGAAGGTGGGATTTAAGTAAGTCAACATGACCCATCTTTCACGGAACTTGTTTCCCGGCGGAATACTATTGTTAATGATAATTTGATTGTTATAATCATCTTTAGCGTAAGTGTTTATAATGACCCAATCATTGTTTGTATGAAAATCAGTTTTGAGGATCCTTCAGTTTTGAATTATCATTTGTTATTAAGAATATTAAATTTTAATAATACTAAGTCATCATGTTTTTGAAAGTAACCGTTTAACCATACTTGATGATTTTGAGGTCAAAAGCTATGGATGGAAATAATTATGTTAAATGGAAAAATAACACATTGTTGTTGAGTTTTAGCTTGAAGTTTTGTCTAACTACACAAAAAGCGTGGCCATGACCAATCGTCGTTAAGTGAAGAAAAAGTATGAAAAGCTAGATGAAGTAATAAATATAATAGTTAATTGCTATATTCTTATGGTGTTCAGTCATTTGAAAGACGAATCATCTCAAAATGTAAAGTGGGCGAAGAAATGATCAGACTCTTCTGATAAGAGATATTTGCACAATCATGAAGTTATTCCAGGCAGGCTGCGGTTGGTATCAATGATAACCGAATATTGAAGTGTGGGGATCATTATTAAAATGATGTGCATCTCATTCAAGAAAAATCGTTGAGATGAAGATAGATTGAGATTCACAGTGATTCTGTTGATCCTGCAGATAGTTTTCTGGTTAGATTAATTATAGCCTTCAGACAGTGGATCGCTCTCGAGGTTGGTGCATGACACCAGAAAGATCTTGAAAAGACTTTACGGAAGTCAAATGATTGTTAATATGGTGAAGGGTTCTATAAACTAAGAAACTAAAGGTGGAAAAGAATAAGAATAATGAAGGATGGGGTGCAGTTCTTAAAACCACATTATAGCGAATGAGTTCTTAAATGGATGAAAATTCAACAAACGCGAATTCACCTCAGATTGCCCAAAAGCGGTGTGATAATTAAATGCTGGTTGAAACTTGTTTGGTGGGAGAATATAATGGTAATGGATCGTGATTGGAACCTAACCATGTGTTATATTTAAATTATTGGTTGATGACTAACTGATTGAGACATGAGTTTTGAGGCTTGAGAAATGGAACAATGGTTAGCGTTAAGGACCAGTAAATTATTTTCAATAATGATGGACACATCATTGTATTTGTTTTTTATATAAAGTTTTAAATTTGATTTATGTTAATTGTTTATTGAACCAAGGTTTAACAGTCAGATTTAATTCGCTATTATATCAAAAGTTCAAACTTGGGTTATTTATGTTGTTGATTTGATGGAATCAGTCTTTACATTGTGATCTATCAATCATATGATGTTTCATTAAATTGTTGATAAGCATGATCACCTATTAGAAAGGTTTAAATCAGCATACCTTTGGCATTTAGCGATTAGGTCATATTAATCCTAATAGGATTCATGGTTTGGCAGTAAAAAGTGGGATCTTAACTTCCCTAGACTTGAACTATACCAGTATGTGAATCTTGTTTGGAAGGTAAAATGACAAAAGGCCTTAAAGCCAAAGGATATGTCGCCTTGACAAGCCGTGGAATTGGTGCATCTTGATGTGTGCGGACCCGATAAATGTCAAGCGGTATGAGTATTTTGTCACCTTCTGAGATGACTACTCAAGATATGGATATATTTACCTAATGCGCCAAAGTGCGAAACTTTCACTAAATTTGAAGTAAAATTTGAGAGCGAGAAAAGCAGTGGGACTCCGTATCAAAGAGCTTGGTCTGGCTAGGGTGGTGAATACCTATCACGGAGAGTTTAAGTCTTACTTGACTCGAGGATAGTTTCACAGCTATCGGCCCACACAGAACCCACCCGACAAAGTGGAGTTGCGAAAGAAGAAATAGAACTCTTCGAGGATATGGTGAATTCGATGCTTAGTTATTCATCTCTACCTATATCGTTTTGGGGATATGCCATAGAAGCGCAATGTATCTTAAATTTAGTTCCTTAAAAGCGGTTCTAAGACACCGCAAGGTGTTAACTGGAAAGGCGCAACTGGATTGCAAACCATATCGAGAATATGGGGTGCTCACACGCACATGTCTTAAGAAAGGATCAGTAGTTGGAATGGCGTGCAGAGGTTTGCATGTTTAATTGTTACCACACAAAGGAGCGAGAATTTGGACTATTTTATAGTCCTTCGGATAAAAAGGTTATTGTGAGAGTACTCCTTGACTTTGGAGGGGAGAGACTATATAAGCAAATTTCAAGCCAAGAGTAAAATAATTCGCGAGGAGCTTGACCCGACTCGAACAAAGCCCCGAACCACCGGTCTTGGCCTCTAATACCACTTGATTCCTATACATGTGTTCAAGGGAAAATGTACGAAGGTGAGCAACGCAAGGTCAGTCAGTGGAACAAGATCATTATGTGGAACGAGAACCCGGAAGAGCCGATTACAAGAGGAACTAGTACCTTTACGGCTCAGAACAATGAACCACAACCCAGTGGAGCTTACGTTGTGTGATAGAGTAAGGCGGAAGCTGTGAGATGTCTTGCTAGGCGAGTCTTGCAAGTTATTGCTATTGTGAGTGAAGATGATCCCCATCAATTCTGAAGAAGCAACTGGAAGATGTGGATGTACAGGGTGGCAAAAGCCATGGACGTGATGGAATCACATGTATTCCAATTCGGTCTGGTCTCTTGTAAGAGGCACCCTGAAAATTAAGAGCAAATTAGGGTGTAAGTGGATTCTGAAAAAGAGGATCAGGATGGGAAGGTGGAAACCTTGAAGCTAGATTGGTGGCAAAGCTATACCAGAGGGGATAGATTATGAAGAAACCTTTTTTTAAGCGTTAGCCATGCTTCAAATCTGTCAGGATTCTTTTAGCATATTGCTAATTTCGATCTGGTTGGCGGGATGGATGTCAAAGAAAGCGACCTTTTAAATGGCAATTTAAATGAGGACATATGCGACAACGAGAAGGGTTGAAGCTAAAAGGCAAAGAACACACATGGTATACAAGTTGCAAAGAACCATTTATGGACTTAAGCAACATCGGAATCCATGGAACGTAGGTTTGATGTTGTACTTCTTTTGGTTTTGAGAAAAGCTGATGAACCTTGTGTTTACAAAGAATCAACCACGAGAAGGTAGTTTCTAGTCCTTTACGTAGATGACATATTATTGTCGGAAAGCGACAAACAAGTGTTGTCAGTGTAAAGATTGGTTGCATAAGCAGTTTGATATGAAAGACTTGGGAGAAGCCAACTATATTCTTGGAATCGAGCTTATACGAGGCTAGGAAGAAGAATAAGTTGTTAGCCTTTATCTCAAAAACCTCTTATATTGATAAAATTCTTGTCGGGTTTAACATGGAAAGGAGATTCGAGGGATCCATACCCTTTGGAGCATAAATTCACATCTTTCTAGGAGAAGCGATCACCAAAAACTCGGCGGAAAGAGCGTATGAGTAGGATGCCTTATCGCCGGTGTAGGTAGTAAATGTATGCCATGTTATGTGCGGGCGGATATCTGTATCTGAGTGGGAGTTCAGTAAGCGGTATCAATCGATCCGGTGAAGAATTTTCTTGGTTGCGAATTAAGCATATACTTAAGTATCTAAGGAGAGCAGAGATTATATGCTAGTATATTCCGGTGGGGAGTTTAGAAACCATTGGTTTCCTGATTTCGGACTTCGAGGGGATATTATTTCAGGAAGTACCTCTGGTTATGTGTTTACAACATATGGTGGGTTTGTACGTTGGAGGTATTAAACGAGACGTGTAAGTAGAGATTCCACCACGAAGCTGAATATGTTCTTGCCGAAGGGCGACTAAGGAAATTGTGTGGTGAAGAAGTTCATTATGGATCTTCGGGTGATACGGTGCGGAGTCGGCCATTACCGCACGCGTGACAACGGTGGGGCGAGTAACACAAGTCAAAGAACCCAGTGTATCACAAGAGAAACAAAAAACACATTGAGGAGTACCACTTGATCAGCATCATTGAGCGAGGAGACCGGTCAATTCGCAAAGCTCATGTCGGAGGAAAACTGGCGGACCCGTTCGCAGGCTGCACATTGAGTTTTGAAAGACATGTAGATTCTATGGGTGTTAAGTGCAGACTTATTTTAGGACTAGTGGGAGTTTTTTTTTATTTGAGCTTTTGTAGCAGACAAATAAAATTATTGTATTTTTTAAATGTTAATAAAATTTCAATGAGGTATTAATTTCACCTTGTGCACACTAGTATTTTAGTATTAAGGTCGGATTAATTATGCGTGTGGTCGTATGGATACGTCCATGGAAGACATGATCATAAGTTCTCATAATTAATGGAATAAGATCTGATTATTGAATAAAGTTGGACGCTTTATTTAGGCGCAATATTTTTATGAAATAATACGTCTTGGTTATTATAAAATATTGGGTGCGGATTATGTTTGCATTATTAGGATCAAAGAAAGATTTGATTAAAGTTAAATTTACGTAGCAGAAAGATTAAATCTCAAGTGATATTTGATTATTATTTTTCTCTCAATCCACAGGTTTATTTTAAATAGGTAATTGAATAGTGCTCCGGTCTTTTGGATTAATATGAGGCCTATTTTGACGGCAATACCTAGATGATTTGGGAGCGTGATTGTTTAAGTACCGGTATTTATAAATAAACAAAAATGAAATTAATATGAAATATCCTCTTGAATATGTTTCGGTACTTGGATGTAATGAAGTCAACGCGTGCATTTGATCGATAGAGAAAGCGTGTTAAATCAAAGAGATTAAAATATTAATTGATGACAGAAAATATAATCAATTAATTATCGATATTTTACAATGGAGAAATTAATATATATATCAATATTATTAATTTTGGAGTTCAACTCACGGGCCTTTAGTGGAGTGGCCTTAGGATTAGATAATTGCTTTTCAATTATAAGGAGCACAATTAATAATGTAGTTGGATCCCAGAGTTGCTTTCGGGGAAAGTGGGCGGAGCTCATCTCCCGAGTAATGGGCCCATAGAGCACTTAAAGAGTTCAAGGTTACATGGTTTGGAGCTTATGCTCAGACTTTGTACTCGAGCAAGTGGGAGATTGTTAGCAATTATGTGCTCTTGAGTTATAGTATTCTCAAATATATGTATAAAATTATAAATTTATAATAAATATAATTTATTATGAGCAGTTTTTTTATAATAAATATAATTTATTATATGAGCAGTTATTTATAATAAATATAATTTATTATATGAGCAGATTGATAAGCAGTGTAATGGGTTTTAAGGTTTTACTGCTTTGGTTTTTTTTTCACATTTTTTTGAGAATCTGAGAACAAGAGAAAAGAAAATTTATCTTTGGTTTTTTTCTCGTGTTCTAGATTCGAGTTCATCGAGTTATTTATTGCCCACACATCCATACCACCCACGAGGATCAGTGGAAGATCGGCGGGTCCTGGTGCTAATACGTAGATTGGAGCCCGGTGTAGATCGTTGGTTGCGTCTTTGACTGCATGAATCGGCCAGGTGTAGATTCTTTGGTTGGTGGCTGATCTAGAAGTCTAGTTAGCGGATGCGCAAATCTACATAGGTAATTTTATTTAATATTGAATTTTAGATACGAGTTGCATGTTTAATCTGTGCTAGATCCATGCTTCCATTTGTGTGTTTTTCCTTGATTCTTTCATTCTATTACAAGCGACTTAGGCCAGAATATATCTGAGTTTTGTTCACTGGTCCACGTGTGAGAAGCTTCTAGAGAACATTCTAATAGCGTTGGCTATATCTGGGGCATCATGCATCGTAAAGCGTGATATACAAAGATATTCTCTGAGATGAACAATGGCTTGTTGGTTCCAAATCTTATAACACACATTTTAAACCTACACGAAATTAATCCAAATATAGTTTAAAAACAAGGGAAGAAATGTTAAACACAATGCGCAGAGCATTTGCGAGTTTGTCGGTAACAGCCAGTGGAAAAGAAAATAAAAAATAAATAAAAAATCATTCTCATGCTTTAGGCATGCTAAACTTCAAGCGATTGCGTTGTATCCCGGTTGGGTAAGGTTTTAGGTTTCCCACTAGTCCCAAGAAAAGAGAGAGAATCGACATTCAAAATTTAAACATTTCTTCATTTCCCATTTTCTCACCAACCCGAGCATAAAACATCAAATCATAATTTAAGCAGCATTCATTCAACCAAAAGGAAAAAACCCATCTTTTCCACGGGAAAGAAAACCCAAATGCTTTTTCCAAATAAAGAAAACCCGGCGTGTAACCACCTTGTCTGACAAACAAAGGGTAAAGTGAAAATCGATAGAACCCGAACAGCAAAACTCGAAACCTCGACAAACCTAGGAGCCACGAAGTGGAATCAAAAGCCCGGACCCATAACCTGAAACAAAATGGGCTATTTCGACCCACAATCCAAACACACCCGAAGCTTGATGCGTACGAAATTTGAAAATCCTTTGATTTTCCCTCACAGTGTCCTCACTTCTCCTGCCATTTATGACCAACCAAATAGCAAACAAGCGGTGCAAATCAAAAAGCAAACCAAACCACCAAATCAAACTAAAAAAAGGGAGGCAGTGCGGGTGCAGTATTACCTCATGAACAATAAAATTTATAAAGATCAGTTCAAGTATGTAAAGGGTTATTGCGCATCGAAATGGGTCAAACTAGTTTGGAATCCAGCCCACTATTTTCAAGTTTTGAGCGATTGCAAAATCCCAAACCTAAAAAATG